>OVAF01001363.1:0-22961 GCA_900406245.1 Odontarrhena argentea | reverse complement strand
TGATGAATAAAATAAATCCAAAAAATCTCAAAAAAAGGAGAAGCCGCCACGTCAGCTCAAAATGCTCCTCTTTTAATATCTAGAAGATACACAGATCTTTTTTATAATTCCATAAAATATTCATTTTATTTCCAGAATAAAAACCATTTATTTGAAAACTTTTTTTAAAAAATATTAATATCCCCTAAAATGTTGAATTTGAAGAATTAAAAATGATAGAAGCAAAAGAAATTAGAAAATGAAGAGGTTTATGGCCAAGTTTAAGGATACAATTGTCATGTTATCTTTTGATAGAGATTGATAAGCATTTCACCTAATTTTTGGAAAATAATAAAAAACAAACTTATAGGTATCTGGTCTGATACATGAATCATGATGATTGAAACCAAAAATCAAATCGTACTATGCTTATAGAAAGCTGTAAACAGTGTACGCCTGTATATACATATTAAATCACACACAATAATTATAAACAATAAAAATATAATCCAATTAGTTTGTAGTTGCATAACGAAACTGAAATTGAACTTTGAGAATTAGATTTAAGTCGTTATCAGAAATGAAAGAAATAAAAAAGGGAACACATTATTGTCCGTTTTTTTCCTTTAAAATTTAAATTATGAATTTGATCAGTTTGGATGTATTAGGACCTGTCGGAAGTTCAATGAGTTAGGTCATCAACCCCACTTCCGAACTCGTGCTTTGACACGTGTCACCAACCCATCTTTGCACTCAAAGATAATCTCCCAACGTATAATTGGATTACTGTTTTACACCCTCTAATTTTAATTTTACAATCGCATATATATATATATATATATTTTTTTTTTTTTTTTTTTTTTTTTTTTTTTTGCAATGAGATAATAACATGATACCAAATTTCACGTGCACCAAAGCGGGATGAAAAAAGTACTAAAAAGTTTACGTGAGATTTCTTCCAAAGTAAGAGCCTTACCGAAAAAAAAGTTAGAAAAATAAAAGTCAGATTTATAATCTACTTCAAGATTCGAACTTATCAGGAAAATTATAATATGAATGTTAGAATATATAATATAATTGTAATACCCAACTTCTCCAATATCCCATTGATCGAGAGAAATTGGAGTTAAAAAATCAAACCAAATACAAAATCTATTCGAATTCATTCAACCGATATCTTTCTCGTTTTGGTGTGAAGTCATAAATCCAACACCAACGTCTCAATCAAGTACTCTAGTCCGCTTAAAAAACCATGGGGAGGAGGAGTGAGCAATATTGCTCAGTGAAAATAAAACTAGGCTTACCAGACCTCCAGCATTCTAGCAGCCGGCTACAAAAGCCAAGTCATACTCAAGCAACCAAAAAATTCAAACATTAATCTACATGCAAATGCAAATGTCCCATATAACCCATTAGCTCTCTCTTCCCGTTGACACGTTGCATTCTCTTTTTCCCTTTCCTCACGGACCCATCACCACTCACCCATTCCCTCTGATGCACATCTCCCATGCTTCATGGTCATACTCAATTATTCACACTTGAACTCATTCTACATCATCATACTATCATGCACACTTGACATCATACATTCATGCTACCATAACATCATGCAAGTCATTCATCATCAATCATTCAACAATGCAATTAATCAAACATTCACATATTTCAACAACATTCGTTAGACAATCAACTTCCTATGATCTAACATTAAAAAATCAATAGCCTAAGCACCAGCTACCTTGCTACACAAGCCACCGTATGCACTAGAGTAAGATGAGACTCATCCTCACTTGAAACTAGTCTGGACAGATTGGAGAGGTTAAAGCAGAACGATCGTATCTCTCTGACCACAACTCATATCGACTCGAGTCTGGTCTCTCTAGAATGATGACGTCTGGGCCTTCGGTTTGATAGAATCCTCACGATTAGTCTGGAGTCGGATATACAACGTGACGTTGATGACAAGTGACCCGGATACGCGGCAGAATGGAGCAGCTGAAGTAGAATAAACATATCTTTCTAACCACCGCTCTGATCGGGATGTTCTTGAGCTTTCTGAAAAGCTAAGAGGAAGGGCTTCGGAATAGCGGGTGGCTCCTCTCCTGATTTACCATGTTACAATAATGTTCTTTATATGGTTAAACTTTTAAGAACTAAGTTTACTTGCCTTATCCATGTGGCACAAATCAAAGACTGATATGGTTAAAAAATTTCTCATTAACTTTGAAAGGATTTTTTTTTTTTTTTTTTTTTTGTTGAAAAGCAAAAAAGTTTCTTAAGAAAGATCCCCAAGACGCCAAAATATGTGACATAGCGAAAGTTAGATAGTTGTAAGGTTATTCGTTTAGTCTAAGAATCTTTGAATATACCAAGCCTTCTTGAACTTGTTGAGAACTATATCTACATGTCTAGCCGAAAACAAGGATTGAGATACTCTTTTCAGTGCTTCTCAAAAACTCTTTATAAAATATCAAATATCAATCAACTCGATACAAAAAGCAAAAGAGCTATTTAAAAGAAAAACATAAACATCCATAATATTCTAAAAGATAGAATATATGATATGGATAAATACAAATAATTATCTTAATTATGCATTACATAAAATAGGAAACGAAGTAGTGTTAAAGACAGATTCACAATATATTAGATGTTCTGTGAAACAATGTTTATTGTATATGCATTCTTCTCCGGACAATGAAACAATGTTCTTTGTTAATAGATGTTGTTTTGTCTATACAATTTTCTCCAGATAAACAATGTTTGTTGTAAATAGATTTGAAAGAAAAATGTTCAGCAGCCAAATAGATATATACATATGCATAAATTAATGTTCATAATATATAGAATAACTTTTTACATGATTATCGATTGATAATCAAGTAAAATAGAAGAAATCTTTGCCACAAACTTATGTGCAAAATCCAATCAGTATGAAGTAGTCGTCTGGTCACTACTCAGTAATACTCAAATACCCCCACATTTTCAAGTATTTATTCGAAGGTAATTTATGTGTCAATCATTCATATGGTGTTTAACTCGTAACTTTGTGTGGTATTTTGTTTAGGATATAGCTTGTGGTGAGGAAAACTTCCCCTCCACATGTTCTGGTGTAAAACAGAATCCTGCAACATTGCATTCATCAATTTTTCAAGAGTTTAGTTTTTTTTGTTCCACAACTCAGTTAGATTATAATGAATAAGGAGTAGTAGTTTGATGGATAATCCTATTTTATTTAACAAAAATCATTGAACGGTTTATTGTACTTGCCTCCTCTATCGTTCTAAATATTTTGATAGTTTTATCGAGTTGCTTTTCAACCACGAGTATGAATCCCTAAATTTATCCAAAGTTTCACCTTTGTTATGTAACAAATACACAATACCAAAATTTTGTGTAATCATTTATGAAAATCACAAAGTACTTTCTGCCACCTTTAGTTTGAATGTATATTTAATCACATAAATCTGTGTGATTTAACCAAGTGGTTCAGTAGTTAATTCGTCAGAAAGAGATGGAGTTTTTGTAAGTTTATATTATATGCATACTTCACATGTACCCTTACTTGTTTTACATTTTTGGATTAGTTATAGGTTCATTAATCTTTGTAATGATTTTTAATCATGTCAACTCTTGGGTTACAATATTTTTCGGGAGGACTGTCATTACATTCATCTTGACGAGTCCATTTTTTCTTTAAAACAAGCTTATCAGCTTCACAGATAGGGCTGAGCAAATAATCCGAACCCGAAAATACGAACCGAACCCGGACCGAAAAAAGCGGTTCGGATCGGGTTCGGATCTTATCGATAAACCGAATGGGTTTAATTATGAGGTATTATGGGTTATCGACGGGTTCGGGTTAAACCCGCGGATCCGAATGGGTACTTCTGAAACCCGAAAAAATGAATTACTTTTACGAACTTTCCCATTTTCTCTACTCTCTTCATGATTCTATGTCTCAAATCCAGATTTGTATCACCAATTTTGGTGATGAAGGTATAGGTTCTGCCATTAGAAAGCAGGTGTGTGATGGGGAAGAATGAGGAAGATGATTGAGAAGAAAAAAATGTATCACATTATCTAAGATTTCTTTAGTCACACAACTTTTAATAGGTCTTGTAGAAACAAACAAAAAGAATTAAACAGAGAAATTTTGTTGTAAAAAAGGGACAAAATAGAAAGAACAAAATTATGAAATAAGGGAAACGAGATCAACTATAAAATAAAGAAACTAAAACAAAATTTATGAATAAATTTATGAATAAAAAAAGTTGTTGTAAAATTTTGTTTTTGTACAAACTAGTATATTTTGTAATTAATTGGGTAATTTGGGTCACAAAATCCGAAATAGAACCAAACCTGAAATTATTATGGGTTGAACCGGGTTTAATTATGCTTACTAAACCCGAACCGAATCCGAGACAATCCGAACCGAGACCGGACCGATATTTCATAATAACCGAATGGGACTGATTTCTATAACCCCGAACACCCGAAACCCGAATGACTCCGAACCGAAACCCGAATGGTCACCCGAACGCCCACCCCTAATCAAAGATCATAGCAAAATCATGCTTGCTTAGTGGAGTTCTCGTTCTTTCTGAAGCGTGATCTAATTTCTAGTGGTCAACATCAGAATAATCTTGTCGAGACCTTAAATTTTGGATACAAGAGTATTCTCCATGAACAACTTCTCTTTATCTTTCAATCTTTGATACAAAAATGTTCTCCACTAACAAACTCTCTTTATCTTTCAATCTTTGATACGACAATGTTCTCCATTAACAACATCTCCTTATCTTTGCTTTTTTTGTCACGTGCAAATGTGAGTGGTACCTCCAGTGTCAAAATACCACTCCTTTTGGTTGTCTTCAAACAGATGCAGTGAGGTTAACTTGAGTCTTTTGGTTGTCATAAGCATTGTTTATAAAGGCAAATAAATAACAGATAAGCTTTAGTCTCTTTAAGTATTCAAGACCAACTATAATAACAGGAGATCTTTTGATCACACCAAGACATCATATCTGCAGCATCTTGTTAGCATTGTTCCATTTGCAATCTCAAAATAGAAATGATGTAGTCTTTCGGTAGTGACTAAAGAGGCCGAATATGATGGAAATGAGCAATACATAAAGACAAACAAATTATATTATTGGATGCTATTTACAGGATAGAAAGGAAAAGAAAAGAGCAAGCTGATCAGGATATATACCACAGCTGATATTGTGTCACAAGCCATTATACCTGAAGAAACTGTGTATAACCCTCAAAACCGGAAATGGAGAAGAAAACACTAAACCAGACTTGTTCAGATTTAGAAAAACAATATATTTCAAATATGCTCAGTGGAAGGAGAAGTCGTTTAATTAGGAACGCTCACGGCAAAACACAAACCCATCAAGAATTCGATTTTGTCCACTGCTCTACTTACACTCTTCGTGCTTTTATCTCATCATCGCATCAAATTATGTTAAATAATACAAAACCAATAACACAAACTTGGAAAAGAGCTTCAGTGTGTGTAACAACAAAATCAGATCATTGATTAGAAAACCTCACTGAAATCCGCTAAGATAATTGTATTTATCATCATAAGCTATATCCCAAAGTAGAATACAAAACAAAAAGATAAAAGAAATTGGTTTTAACAAAAGGGGATTAGTAATCAGACAGCCAAGGGTTAGTCTTCAACTTCTGGGAGAAGAACCCCAGATCTGAAACTCTAGTCCACAAACAATTTGTATCATCACCATAATCCCGAAACAGAATTCACTAAATCACACCTAAAACCTAATTTAGAATAAAATTATCTGCCGACCAAAAATAAATAAAAATAAAAATAAAACTATCTAAAATAAAAGTTTTTTTTTTTTATCGAAATAATTAATGAGTTTTGAAAAACAGTTTTAAATCACTTCTGTTAGCTAAGAAAACTGAGGAAAAAAAAAAAGGATCCAGATTCAGGAGAGGGATCAGATGAAAAGAGAATTGGAGCGCCCAATTGTCGTAACAGGCTTTGAGCGGAACGCTCTTCACGCATTTTTAATCGCGAGATTAAGCCCATTCCTCATTTCCCCTTTAACTTGCCTGAAGGATCATACTTTTTCAACAAGCCCATCTCTTGCTTATTTATACCCGACTAATCCATTCCCCACTTTACTCCTAACCGATGTGGGACTAATATATATTTCAACTTTCTCTTCCACACTAGATTCTAGCGAATTGTACTTTTTGATTTCTTTTAGTTGCTTCCTTTGTAACATTCGTGGATTGAAACAGTCAGTGGGTTGGTCATCTTCAAGATGAAGACGGCATTAGGACATACCATTAAGATCACCCACTTCACCAAATCAATGAATTAAAAAGGCTTTGAGTAACTGTCAAAGTGAAGTCAAAAGTCAACGGTGAATACTGAATGGCTCCTTCTTCATAATCCAGAGACTTTTCTCGCTACTCTACTCTCACATGGCTTCTTCTTCTTCGTCTTCGTCTCGCACCTGGAGATACCGTGTCTTTGCGAGCTTCCACGGACCAGACGTTCGTAAAACCTTTCTCAGTCATTTACGCAAACAGTTTACCTGCAATGGCATTTCGATGTTCGACGATCAAGGTATCGAGAGAGGCGAAACCATCGCTCCTGCTCTCTCACAAGCGATTAGAGAATCTAGGATCTCGATCGTCGTGCTCTCGAAATACTACGCTTCATCGAGTTGGTGTTTGGATGAGCTGTTGGAGATTCTGAAATGCAAAGAAGAAATTGGGCAGATAGTGATGACGGTCTTTTGCGGAGTAGATCCTTCTGACGTGAGGAAACAGACCGGTGATTTCGGGATAGCCTTCACTGAAACTTGTGCTCGTACAACGGAGGAGGAGGAGAGGGCCCGAAATTGGAGTCAGGCTTTGAAGGATGTGGGCAACATCGCCGGAGAACACTTCCTAAACTGGTTTGTTTGCTTCCTTAATCCGATTAGGGAATATTGAAGATCAATTTCACATGACTGTTTGAGCTCTCTTGTTAGGGAGAATGAATCCAAGATGATTGAGAAGATTGCTAGAGATGTTTCAAACAAACTAAACACTACAATCTCTTGGGATTTTGAGGATATGGTGGGTATTGAAACTCACTTGGAGAAGATGAAGGCTTTGTTACACTTTGATGATGAGGATGAAGCTATGATTGTTGGAATTTGTGGCCCTGCAGGGATTGGTAAAAGTACCATCGCCAGGGCTTTGCATAGCCGGCTCTCTAGCAGCTTTCAGCTTACTTGTTTTATGGAGAATCTTAGGGGAAGCTATAATAGCGGTCTTGACGAGTATGCTTCGAAGCTACGTCTGCAAGAACAGCTTCTGTCTAAGCTTTTAAACCAAAGTGGTTTGAAGATATACCATTTAGGTGCAATAGCCGAAAGGCTATGCGACCAAAAAGTTCTTATCATTCTTGATGATGTCGACGATCTGGAGCAACTAGAGGCGTTGGCTGATGAAACTAGTTGGTTTGGTCCTGGAAGCAGGATTATCATAACTACGAAAGATCAGGAGCTTTTGGAGCAACATGACATCAACAATACATACCATGTGGAATTCCCAAGTAATGAAGAAGCTCGTAACATCTTTTGTAGATATGCTTTTAAAAAGAGCTTAGTGCCAGATGGTTTTGAAAAGCTTGTTGAAAGAGTAACAAATCTTTGCAGCAATCTTCCGTTGGGTCTACGCGTCATGGGTGCATCTTTACGCAGAAAGAAGGAAGATGACTGGGAAGGTATATTGCGTAGGCTAGAAAATAGCCTTGATCGAAAGATCGATAGAGTACTTAGAGTCGGATACGACAGTTTACACAAGGACGATCAGTTTCTGTATCTCCTCATTGTATTCTTCTTCAACTACAAAGACGAAGATCATGTGATGGTTATGCTCAGTGAAAGCAACTTGGATGTCAGATTTGGGTTGAAAACCCTTGCCTACAAATCTCTCATACAAAAATCCAACGAAGGAAAGATAGTGATGCATAAGTTACTACAACAAGTGGGTAGAGAAGCAGTCGAAAGACAAGATCATGGGAAACGTCAGATCCTAATTGATACTGATGAGATCTGTGATGTCCTCGAAAACGAATCTGTAAGTTATTAATTTGTTTCTTTAATGAATCTGTTAAACCAGGTCATTTGGAACATAACTTATCTATGGTGCCAACAGTTTCTTTTATTTTGAATTTTTGTTTAGGGTAGTAGAAGTGTGATGGCAATATCTTTTGATACATCCACACTCCAAAATGATGTGTATATTAGCGCTGAAGCTTTCAAAAGAATCCGTAATCTTCGATTTCTCAGCATTTATACATCAAGATTTGATGCAAATGATAGAGTGCATGTACCTGAGGACATGGCTTTTCCACCTCGACTACGGTTATTACATTGGGAGTTATACCCAGGAAAGAGTCTTCCTTGTACGTTTAGGCCAGAATACCTTGTGGAGCTCAATTTGCGAGATAACCAGCTCGAGAAGCTTTGGGAAGGAATCCAGGTTGGTTTATACAAATTAATTCCTTATCAAACTCCAATAATGAGTGATTCATATTATAAAACCGGATTTCATCTAACTATTGGAATTTACTAACCGATCTAACACATGATTTTGACAAGGATTTCCTAATCAACAATTCAAATTTATGAAAATTCGACTAACCAATAACCCCTTGAAGTAATTGCTCTCACCTCATTTCATGTGTTAATGATCTTTACTCTGTTGTGATGTTTTTCCTATTCAGCCTCTTACAAATCTCAAGAAGATGGAGTTGTTACGGTCCTATCATTTGAAGGAACTCCCGGATCTTTCAAATGCTACAAAACTCGAGAGTTTAAGTCTGACTCGCTGCGAAAGTTTGTTAGAGATACCCTCTTCTGTTGGAAATCTTCATAAACTACATATGTTGGATATGAATTTTTGTGGAAAGCTAAGAGTTGTCCCGACTCCCTTCGACTTGGCATCTCTTGAAAGATTCGAGATGATGGGATGCTGGCAATTGAAAAAAATTCCAGATATTTCTACAAATATCACAAGACTCTCAATCACAGACACAATGTTAGAAGATCTGCCTGAATCAATTAGACTCTGGTCTCGCCTTCAGATTCTCGATATATATGGCAGTGTCAATATATCTCATGCTATGGCAGAAATGTATTTAAAGGGAAGAGGCGAGGATATTGAGAAAATTCCAGATAGCATCAAAGATCTATATGGGTTAAAAGAGCTTCATATATATGGCTGTCCAAAAATTACATCTCTGCCAGAGCTCCCTAGCTTGCTTACAAGACTAATAGTAGACACTTGTGAATCTTTGGAGACACTAAAGTCTTTCCCTTTTGGGTCTCCAATTGAAGACCTCTATTTCTCCAACTGCTTGAATTTGGGTCTAGAAGCACGTAGAATAATTACCCAGCAATCAAGGGATGCATGGCTACCCGGAAGACATGTACCTGCGGTGTTCCATCATCGAGCTACGGGAAATTCCTTAACCATTCCGTGGGATACCTACGAATGCAGGATTTGCGTCGTGATTTCCCCTAGGCACCAAATGGTAGAGTTTGTTGACTTAATGTGTCGTCAAAGCCAAAACGGTTCCTACAGTGGAGAAAAAAGACTGCAGCTTCTCCCCAAGGTCCAAACGGAACATTTATACATAGGTCACTTTAGTTTTCCTGACAGACTGAACATTGGGACATTGTTGGAATTCAGAACCACATCCAAGGACATTGACGTTATTGAATGCGGTATCAGGATCTTCAGAAGCCATATTATTGGGAGAGGGGTCAACTGACCCATAACTTGTTGATTTTGTTTGCATTCCTATTCTAAATGGCTGCTGGATTTTGGTAGAGATTTCCCTCCTCCTTCGGATATCTTCATAAACTAGAGTCTCTGGAGACAAAGGTGCACTGTTGAATTGGTATAATTTCAGAGATGCTTGCGTAGGAATTTGCAGATTCGTATGAGTCTAAGCAAAGTTTATGAACAAATTGTTGAATCGTTGGAAGATGAACCTGGGAAGAAAGTAGCAGCCAGGGAAGCTCTGAATCTAGATCAGAACAAGTGTTGGAAGATTTAAGTCTCTCGAATGGGAGCAATGAGTTGGATGCACCCAGAGTAAAGATCAGCAAGGGTTATACAGTGTTTCATTCTTTTTTTTTGGGTCCAAATACTGTGTTTCATTCTCTACTTCTTGTTTTCCTCTTGAGTATCTTTCAAATGCTCTTTTTAAAAAAGCATTAGACAGTGCTCACTACTACTCTACTATTGTATGTGTATTGACTTTGATAATTTACTCGTTTTGAACTTGTTCACTATTCAAATTAGTTGTTTGGCTATACATCAGGAGGTAAGATGATAACGTTGCCATTGCTGGCATATACTTTTGTGTAACTCTTGCGGTTTCTTAGTTAGTTAGTTACTGAAAATCTAATCGTCAGGATAATCTGAAATGTCAAAACGACATGATCCAAAAGGAACGTAAAAATTCCCCTCTGTATCGGAGCTTTAGCTTCCATGATAGAAACAAACGTAAAGACTACAAGGTTGTATTACAACTCAGAACTCGAAATAGATCAAACAGTAAGGCAGTGAATCCACAAGATTTTATTCAATCTGGCATCACATAACAAAATCCATTTCAACAAAATTACATAAATAAACATGCTAGACAAGAACGTTAACGAATTTAAGAAACATATCCACTCTTTCATTACTTCTCCAATGGGGTGACCCAGGAAAGCAAACACATCAAACCAATCAAAGGGTTAATATGAAGATTTGTATTTTCAATTTCAACATTCAGAAGCAAACTTCAGAGGAAGCTGAGCCAAAGGCCTGCATAATTTCTTCCCTAAAACAGAAAAGAATAGTAATTAAAACTATGACTAGAGGACGTACCCACACTCTTCTGCAGACCCTCATACATTGCCAATGCCTTTGGTAGTTCCTCATTACACAAACCAGCCCGCATAATGCGGAAACTAATGGTATTAGGACACACACCACTAAAAATCACCCACTTGACAAAACCCATGAACCAAAGTGCTGTAAGTAAATTGTATTAGCAACTATCCCTTTTTGAAACATCTCGAGGAGGAGCTCCAGTCCACCATCAACCATTATAGCCTTATAGTATCTATAAATAAAAGACATGGAATTCGCTATGTCTCGGGAGCATCCCTTGCGAGCCATCAAATCAAACATCTGTTTCGCCTTATTTGCGGTTCTGCTAGCAAACTACATCTATCATTGAACTATAAGTGATAGTATCCGGGACTATACTCCTTATATAGTTCTTTAGTCCCTAAAAATTTCCCACTTTGATTAATGCCCTGATCAGTACATACTGTAAGTTTGAACATTAGGTTTTACACCATTGAGGGAGTGACTAGTATCAAGATCCATCTTACTCTTCTGCATACCCATAAAAATTTCCAATGCCTTTTCTAGTTTCCCATACCAAGTAATCGCCCTGCCACTTGTTATAGAAGTCAGCAAGAACGTCTTCACAGGTTTTACCCGTGTTTTGGGCAAGAGCCACCAAAGCAGGAAACTGATCGGTCAAATTGTAAGCCATCCTATATTCACTCGATGCAAGTTCCACAAATTCTGGATCCTCGAGAGATGCAATATAAGCTGAAATATTTCAACAAAGCAAAACATTAAGAAGTTAGTGACTTGAGCGGCAAAAAGAGCATCTCCTTCTCTAGAATTAAGATGATCTGTGATGTGGTAACTAATGATTGTACAGTAGTTTTTTTTAATACACACTGGATCTATCTTCTGATATATCAATAAACTCACCTTTATTAGTGCCAATTGCTTCTTGTGCTTCTCTATCCTCAGATTCGTTCTCCGACAAAGAATGCTTAAGATCATTGCACTTGGCTCTTACGGTTTTTAACTCTGATTGTAAGTGTGTAATGGCTGTTTCTTTTTCATTCTTGACAAGCTTCCCTATTTGTAACTCTGCTAGAGACTTTCTTTATCGATGCAATTCTGCGCTCCAGTTTTCCTCTCTGTGCTGGAGCTTCAGCTTTTCCATAACAGAGTCCCTCGTCTCTTCCAACTCGACTCTTAGGTTCTCTGCCTCTAAATATCCACGATGAATGAGTTGGACATGCCATCTGCATATGATCAAGCAAGAAATATATTTCAGACTGTTTCGACTCTTGCTCAAAACTCGAAACAGATCAAGCAGTAAGAAAGTAAATCTACAGACGCCTCCCAGATCAGATAACATGTTATCATCAGTTATACCTACGGGACCGCTATCATAATGTTTCTGCAGGTTCTATTTCATGTTGAACAAATTTGTGAAGCATGCAGTATTGTTACATATAGATTCCAAATCCGCAACCATTCACTCCATTCTAAATGTCTATTCCGAGAGGCCAACAAGGAAAGTGACAAACTGATAAAAACGAGGAGAAGAATATACCAGATTCAGCAACAGCCCCAAAGAAGACATAAGCAATCAACGACAGCGACAAAGAAAGCGACATTGAAGCTTTACAGCTAAAGATAGAATAATTTCGTTCATCACCCCATTGATGATCCTCCAAAGCAAATCCATCAAACGAATCAGAGGGTTAATCTGAAATCTGTATTTTAAATTTCATTTGGACATTTAGTAGCAAACTTCTCCAGATGCACAGCAGAAGCTGCAGCCAAAAGTCTGAATAATTTCTTCTCCAAAACACAAAAGGAACAAAAATAAACTATGACTAAGGACATACCACACTCTTCTGCAGATCCTCATACATTGTCACTGCCTTTGGTAGTTCCTCCTGACTACATAAACCGGCCAACATAATGCGGAAAGTAATGGCATCAGGATACACACCACTTGAAATCATCTCTTGGAACATGTCTAGAGCGCCATTAAGATCACCCACTTGACAAAACCCATGAATTAAAGTGGTAAAAGTAACTGTATCACCGAGTATTCCTCTTTGATGCATCTCACGGAAAAGCTCCAATCCATCGTCGAGTCTTATAGCCTTACAATAGCCATCAATGAGTGTAGTATACGTCACTACGTCTGGAGAGCAGCCCTTGCTAGCCATTGCATCAAACATCTGCTTTGCCTCAACTAGGCGGCTCTGCTTGCAGAACCCATCAATCATTGAGTTATAGGTGATCGTATTAGGAGATACACCTCTACGGAGCATCTCCCCATATAGTTCGTCAGCCTCAAAAAACTTGCCTTCTTTGACATATGCATTGATCAATGCACTGAAAGTTACAACATTAGGATCAATATTCCTTTTGACCATTTGACACAACAATCGCTCAGCATCACTCCATTTACCACAGTTACAAAAACCATCTATTATACAACTGTACGTAAGAACATCTGGCACGATTCCTTTCCTAAGCATTTGATCGAAAAGATTTAGAGCATCGCTGTGGTGTCCAGCTTTGCAAAGACTATCAATAATAGAACTATAGATTACAACATCAGCTGTAATGTGGCTTTGCTCCATCTTCCTTAGTAGATTCAAGGCCGACACAGTATCACCCATCTTACACATTCCATCTACAATTGTTCCGTAAGTAACAATGTCAGGTTGGTGACCTTTTTCTACCATTTGATCAACGAGATTTACAGCTTGGAGAAGTCGACCCTTGCGGCAAAGCCCGTTCATCAGAGTGTTGAACGTTATGACATTCGGTACACATCCAGTTTCAACCAATTGATCAAATAAAGCTACAGCTTCAGAAATCCTATCTTCGAGAGATAACCCGTGGAGCAAAGTGTTAAGTATAACAACATTGGGCTGAAGACCAAGTTTGGTGATCCTGCCGAATGTCGAAAAAGCGAAGCAAAACTTACGACAGCTGCAGAAACACTTCATCAGAACAGCGAAGCTGTAAATATCAAAAGGCAACCTAAGCAATTCCATCTCCCTGTACAGAGAAATCACAACATCGGGACGTTTCATTCTCACGACGACACCCATTAATTTACAGAATTCAACAGCCGAGTAAGAGGGACTCGATCGAACCATTTTATCGAACAGAGCAATGGCATCATCTAAGCTTCTGATATAGTGAAACCCACTTCTCAATTTCAATTCCTCTCCTTTAAAAGTTTCTTGGAATGGCGAAGAAGGTCGAAGCTTTTGAACAATACCTTTGTTGGCGACACCACCATGAAACGACCTTGTAAGGATGAATCTAACAGCAGCAGCCGCGGATTCTGAGCCACAAACCCTAGCCAACATTATAGTTTCTTCGACCCTTAAACCCTGAGCAAAGTGAAAATCTGACTGTTATTTGTAAATCCTTGGTACACTGACCGGTCCAGTCTTATCGGTACAATGACCGGTTCAGAATAATATAACCGTAGTAAACTATGTTGAGAAATTTTTAAAAATGCCTATTCGGGTTGACAGCTTAAATAGCCCCGTACTATATCGAATAAATCTGAAACATCCTGTACTATTTTTCTCGTTGCTTAACACCACCAACTATAGTTTCCTATGATTCAACTTTACAGACTTTTAAAACTCGTTCCAGATAGCCACCATAAATTAAACCGGTGCTTAACCGAATAATTAGCTTCTAAACTCGCGTTTAGCGTTTAATAAATCTAATTTAGATAATTTTTAAAATCTAATTAATCTGCCAAACCCAACCGATTTCATGCCTGATCTCAATTTCGGTTGGGTTGGGCAGATTAATTAGATTTTAAAAATTATCTAAACTAGATTTATTAAACGCTAAACACGATTTTAGAAGCTAATTATTCGGTTAAGCACCGGTTTAATTTATGGTGGCTATCTGGAACAAGTTTTAAAAGTCTGTGGAGTTGAATCATAGGAAATTATAGTTGGTGGTGTTTAGCAACGAGAAAAATAGTACAGGGTGTTTTAGGTTTATTCGATATAGTACGGGGCTATTTAAGCTGCCAACCCACTCTATTAAAAAATACCCTCTTCTAAATATTTTTAAAACTAAAAATCTTTCATTTATCCAACATGATTTTCTTTCAAATTATTTTTTTGTAGGAATTAGTAGAATTTAGAATTGGTTTAGGATTTTAAATTAGAGGTCCAATTTAGTGCTAAATTCTTTACATAGGTGAATTCAAGTAATCTAGTTCAGACCGATTGAACCAAACAATATGTTTTTGTATTATCTCCATGTCCAATTAACGAGAAAAAAGAGAAACATCGTTTCAAATTAAATTGAATTGTTCCAATAACAGATTGAAAGTTGGTCATGCATCTCGATCTTGCGCTACCTTCTTGAGCTCCAAACAATCAGATTGGTATAAGAATCATGATATCTCATCTTCTTAAATGATTGGCATCATTCAATTAAAATGTCTCGAACTCGGAGTGTAGCGAAGCAATGCTTCTTTCAAATTACAGAATTACAGGGCCGGATCAATAATTCTTTTTAATTTGTTTTTAAAAACTTAATAATGTGAACATATATATGTATAAATAGACATGTTTAATATGAAGAAGAAAGCATCGTCCGTAAATATATAATGCAAGCCTTTAATGTAAGAACTCACAACTAGAGACAAAACGATCTGCAATGATTTTTAATTTAACCCAATTTTGCTTATTTTCAGTAACTAAATAGTTTACTGACACGAGGTAGTTTTACAAAGGATTCTTAAACAGTCTCTCAAGCAGCCAAACTCTTGGAGGCAATTTCGTAGACATTCTCAGACAATCCATTAGCTGACATTATCATCTCCAGTTGTGCCTGTAAAAAAACACACAAACACAACAGCTTAATCTCTTTTAAGATCATAAAAAAACCTATAATGGCTAATGGCTTTGCATTATCTACCTTGGCCAGAGCTTGTCGGGTTTCATCGTAGCGCTTCCATCTCGAAAAGGCAGATACCATACGAGAAGCAACCTAGGCGCAGAGCAGTCGTTAAGATTATTTATGGTCAAGATATTTAAAAGAAAAGTTCAATTAACTGCAAAGAAGTAAAATTTAATTTGGGAGTTTAACCTGAGGGTTCAATTTGTCTAACTGGACAACAATGTCGCCCAAGAACTTGTAACCCGATCCATCTTTGGCATGGAAGTTCACTGGGGAACCGCAGAACCCTCCGATAAGCGAGTAAACCTGAATGATCATTGTTACTTTCAACGTAAGCGTAGGACTGTGAATAAATGTCGCGGAATGAGGATTGAGAATTCACTTGCCTTGTTAGGATTACGCATATCGAATGCTGGGTGATCCAAAAGTTTCTTGACATTCTCCACATTGCCAGGAATGTCAGATGTTGATTGAAGGGCGAACCATTTATTAACAACCTAAGATCAGAAGCCGTTAAACCTTTGATATGGCATATTAATCTGGAGGCAGAGGGGAAGTGAATTTTAATATCAGGATACATACCAAGTAATCACCCTGCCACTTGTTATAGAAGTCGGCAAGAACATCATCACGGGTTTTACCCGGGGTTTGGGCAAGAGCTGCCAAAGCAGCAAATTGATCGGTCAAGTTGGTGGCCATCTTGTATTCACTCAACGCCAGTTCCTCAAATTCTGGTTCCTCGAGAGAGGCAAGATAAGCTGAAATATTTCGACAGAGCAAACCATAATCAAGTTAGTGAGTTGAGCAAAAAAGAGCATCTCCTTCTATTAAAGAGAGTCTGGAATAAAAACCTAGAGCTATGTTCTTCAAAGCACGCCTTGCCATGTTTGGGTGATCAAAGACATAAGCATCAGTGCTCCGATTGTTCTCGACCTGCACAAAAAACACAATCGAAAACTTTCAGTATATAAGCAGCGGACTACTGAAAAAACCAGGAACATCTTCACTTCAGTGGGAAACATACAATCTTTAGAAGCTCGGCTTTAAGTTCAGATGCAAGCTGTTTTCTAACAAACTTTCTAACAGCGTGCACAGCATCAGGATCCGCCACAGCTATCATGTCCATAATCTCTCCCTCCCCAGGCAGTGTTATTGCCTTGGCTATAAATTCCTACACAATAGATAACGAAAATAGATTACAAAGTGTCATCCTGCGCTTCCTTCTAAGATTATGTGATCAAGAAGAGAATGTAAAGCCAAACCTTGTCCAAGCTTGAGTCAGAAAGCACACTGGCAAGACCTTGCACGAATTTTGGGTTTAGAACCAACGGTTTACTTTGCTGGAAGTCAGAAACTAAGTTCAGCATGAGCTGCCTTGCCAAGACTTGACCCGCCTCCCAACTGCAAAATACAAAAAAAAAGAAAAAAAAAAAAAGAAAAAAAAAATGATTAAATTGCTCAGAGAGCACAGAAAAAAATCTAATATGTTGTAGACAGGTACATACCGATTGAATTCATCTGAATCATGGGCTAGGAGGAAGAACAGGTCATCATTAGAGAGATCAGTTTCAACACGGACTGGGGCACTGAATCCTCTAAATAGAGAAGGAACAGGTCTTTCTGATATATCAGAGAACACAAACTCTTCTTCTTTCTGTACAGAAACAAGAAATTGTCAGGAAAAGAAGATGAAAAAGATAACGGCAAAGGTCAAAACATTTGTAAACACTGGATGTGAAAAGAATAGAGGGTGATGTAATGTAGCTTGCATAATTACAAAAGATAACAAAGTATTGGTTTAAAGAAGGAATTCTTGACTGACCTTAGTCACTCGAAGTATTGTGCTGCTGCTTGAAATGGTCTGCAGTGTACCATCATGATTAACAGAGGAAAGAGTAATGTCTTTTCCACTTGAGTCCAGAAGACCAACAACTACTGGAATAAATGTGGGTTCTTTTGTTGGCTGGCCTGGAGTCGGGGGTATCTCCTGACTGCGAAAGTGATTAAGAACAAAGCAAGCAAACACGTCAACAACATAACCAATAAAGGTGAGATCCACAAAGGTTCAATTTCAAAATCATGTTGGTGTAGAATAGTCAAAATTTTAGCTTGACTATGCAAAAACTATTAAGACATGAAAAGAATAGAACCTGAATTTCAAAGAGAAAGTACGAGCTTCAGCATTATAAGACGAGGCCACTTTGACAACTGGTGTTCCAGCTTGGGAATACCTAGAATGTTGTATATTGTAATTTCTTAGAAGCATGAAAACAAGTTATTTTCCCAGAAAAATTACAAATTAAAAAACCTGACTAACCATTGCAAGAAATTAGCAAAATCTGCATTGTTTGCATCACGCATAGCAGCAAAAAAGTCTTCACAAGTCACAGCTTGCTCATCATGCCTTTTAAAATAGAGATCCATTCCCTGAAACATGTACATATAGAGGTGATGAGAACATGTTAGAAAAAGTCTAGCTATGGGAACAACACAAAATATTAGCATTAGAAAGTAACCTTTCGGAACCCCTGACTTCCTAGTAGAGTTTTGTACATCCTGACAACCTCAGCTCCCTAGTGAAACATTACAAAGTCAGCTAAGATTTCTTGCGTACTGCATATATCAACACTACTGTTAAAGAGCCAAACCTTTTCATAAACCTGAAACAACAGGGAAAAAAAAAAAAATCTGTAAGAATACAAGAGAATGACAGGAATTGACAAGATAAAAAAAGAGAGAGATCTTAGGTCTCTACCGTCACTGAGATAGCAGGTGATGGCCAGAAACAACGCAGCGTTGAACAGGTTACAATGACACAAGCACGTTAGATTGGATAACAGTTTTAAGACTAACGAAATAAAATCCTTTATCAGAATCCCATCTAGAGAGAACAGAAACTTGCCTGTGTAGAAGTTATCCATCTGCCAGAGAGAGAAACAAAGCTTATATATCAACATCTACAATGGCATGTATGAGAAAGAATTGCAAGGCAAAAGAAGAAAATCTCTGACCTTAATGTATGAATGTGGGCGAACTGGATGTGCCATAGGACCAGAATCCTGATAATTTAGAGAACATAGATTTGTAATGAGAAAATAGATCAATCCAATGTACAGGTTTCAGCAGAGTAGAAAATAAGAGTACCTGCGGGTATTGATAGATCCTAAGCTTTGAAACATCAGCAATGCGCTTTACAGTGCGGCTTCCCATGTCAGAAGAAAACTCCTGTATAACATTTGCACAGCTTGAACATTAGATAAAAGAAAAAAATCCCATACCCAACTTTGAGCAAGGATAAAAGTACCTGGTCACGGAAGACAGTGAGTCCTTCCTTCAGACTGAGTTGGAACCAGTCCCGGCATGTCACCCTGTTGTTAAAAGTAGATTTTTAGTCATATACCAGGTACATACTACCACTGTCTCTATAAAACAGACTGTACAGATATGTATCTATCATAAATTCCACGAACAAAATTAGAAGATTCAATCAGCAGGAACTGATCAATTGTAGTAATAAAAGGAATGAGAAAATGAAGCTGACCTGTTTCCTGTCCAATTGTGGAAGTACTGCACACAAAAAAATAATGAAAATGTGTTTAAATATAGTTTAAACACCAGNAAAAAAAAAAAAAAAAAAAAAAAAAAAATATATATATATCCTACGATTACATACTTCATGACCAATAACTCCCAAAATTGCAGCGTAATCTGCATCTGTTGCAGTTTCTGGAGATGCTAGGACAAGCTTGGAATTAAAAATCTGCACGGTAGAAGAAGCTCAGATTACCATCAAAATTGATATGAACACAATTACATTATATTCTAAAGAGTAAGGTAGGATTACATTCAAACTCTTGTTTTCCATGGCTCCCCTGAAAATCAAGCAGAAATCAATCAGTTTCTCAGGTCTTGACAATAAGAAATAGTACAAGACATGGTAACAGCACGAGGTATTTGATATGGATTGATATCAGCAAATGACCAAAATACTAAAAACTGCGACTGCATCCACTATTTGTCCATACATATTAAAATCTGGGACGGCGACAATGTTGAAGAGATCCAGGTCATACTCAAGGCCAAACACCTAGAGAAAAAGAGACACACACAAAAACGATTCAGTAACCTAACATATAGATGCAATATAATTAAAATTTACTTACATCCTCATCCCACTTCATGGCTGCCTTCAGAGAGTACATAGCGTGGGCAGTCTTTGGTACATCTTCTGCAGGAGTCCAGATTCTCAGAGACACCTGCCTACCAGAGCGTGTGGTAAATGTATCATCTCTGCTCACTAGCTGTCCAGCCACCAGAGCAAATAGATAGCAAGGTTTCTTGAATGGATCCTCCCATAAGGCAAAGTGCCGACCACCCTGCAATTTCAATGAACAAATATGCTCTCAGCAAAGACCAAGCGGAGAGGACACTAAGCCACCAAAACGGAAGGTGTTAATTTGCTAACCTCTAAATCTCCCTGAGAAATGAGGTTTCCGTTGGACAATAGTACAGGATAAAGTGACTTGTCACCTTCCACACGGCATGTGTACTTTGCCATGATATCAGGACGGTCCTACGCATTGCATATTAAATACACAATGTAAGAACATCAATTCTGCTATCTCAAGTTCTCAAAAAAGTCATCTTATAAACAAGTCGCAATCCACCTGGTAAAATGTAATTTTCCTGAAACCCTCTGCTTCACATTGTGTGCAAAAATTCCCGGAGGACTTGTAAAGCCCCTGAAAGAAGAAAATTTAGAGATTCAAAGCGATCATTAAATCATTGTGATTTTAAAAAGTAAGTAAGGGAAAAAGACTAAAATAAGTTCACCTCAAGTGAAGTATTCTTGTGGGGGTATATCTCAGTATCAATTTCCAAAACAAAGGACTCCTCAGCTGGAAGTGAAGGGAGAGTGAGATGACGAGAGTCCAATTGGTAATCTCCTTCCTAATCAGATATACAATGACGAAACTGAGTAACTTACTTATCTTCAAACGGGTTGCTTATCTTAGAGAAAATTCTATAAGACGTAATAATAATGATAACTGCATGAGCCTAGAAATGTGAAAAGTTTCCAGAAGGTCAAGCATAAAATGGATACCTTCAGAAGCTTCCCCTCAACCTTGACTGAAAGTAGCTTCAAGTCATGTCCATCCAAGACCAACGCGGCAGAAGATCCTGCGCAATTTCAATTTGGGAAGAACAATGCAAACATCTATCAAGGGGACATTCATAAAACGCACAAAAAAAAATGAAATCTGAATATTCAGCTGCCAGAAACTACTATTGTCAGAAAGCAGAAATGTATAAGACTATTGTACCTTTAACTCGAGGGGAAACCTTGATTTTAGAGCTAACAATTGTTTTCTCTTCACCTAGAGAGAAGTTCAAATCAACCTAAGCAAATAAAAAAAAGCTTCAGATCAGAACGACGGTGATTCTACTCATATGCTCATATTGTAGTTAAAAGAAGGCTAGCATACAGTTTCAAAGTAGTAGTCAGGCTTTGTGTAGTCCTTGAGAAAGATTTCTTTTGGTGCATCCATTTTAGACTCTTCAGCTTTATCCGGAACTGATTCTGTGGCAACAGAACAAATCGGCCTCCTGCTGTTTTGCTTATATCTCTGATATATAAACAGAAAATGCTTAAATTTCGCTACCTAAATCCAGCATTTTGGTTTTTATATATAATAATGAGGGAAGGATGGAGTGAGTTACATCAACAGAATGTGACAGAAACCGATTCTTCCTCAAACAAGTGACCTGGGACAAAAGAACAACATCGATGATCATTTATGCTCTGTTTAAATTATGTTGCAGCTGATAGATGAAACACAAACCTCAGAAGTAAGAAACGGTCTATATTGAGTAAGTCTCTTTGCCGAATTACGAAATGGAAGACAACCGCTTCTAATAGGAGCCTGCAAAAAAAAGGGAGGTACACCAAAATACAAAGGTGAGACTCAGCAGAAAATGAAAACAAGGGTCAGCACAGATCCAGCGTCACACAACATAACAATTTCCATATAAAACAGAAATCAAAATCATTTTCATCTGGAAAAAAACAACAACACAGAAAAATCATAAGGATACAATAATCATTAATCAAAGACAATGCAAGAAATCAGAACAGCAAAACTAAAAGTGAGCTTCATGCAAAATTCCGTAATACAAACATACAAAATGAGTGATGAGATTACGATATCCAAGTATTCAATGAAATCAAAGCTCGAGTGATTTCTTCATTTCCGTTTCACTTGTTAAGAATCGATTCAAAATGTCAATCAGTATGTATAACAAAACCAAGAGTTAGGAGTAATCACAGGAGCATGAGAGAGCAAACCCAGAAGGTTGACCCTAGCCAGAGACGAACTTCGACAAGGTATTATCAATCGAGCCATTTTCAAAACAAAAAACACACCCAAATTCCAAAATCCCTAAGACAATCTAACCAAGACAATATCGCCAAATATAAAATCGAAATTCTCAAGCCTATAAATCCTAGAAAACTCTCTCTACTAAACTTCACTACAGAGAGAATCAACACAGAGCGGTAAGCTAGGGCTATGACTTTTTATAAGGAGGGTAAACCAAAAGGATAGAATTTAAATGAAAAAAATTATGGCCAAGAAAAATCGGTTTTAAAAACTAAACAAAAAAAATGATTAAAAATTTGGATTATAGCGATTACGAATGAAGATGAAGATCTGGGAAAATCAATGGGAGGAAGACGATGAAGTTTATTACCGAGATCCGATGATCAAACCAAAGAAGGCAGAACTGAAACAAATGAGACGTAACCTGGTACTGATATATATATACACACGAAACAAGATATTTATTCTCAAAATAAAATAAAAACACAGAATTATATTTAAATCTACTACTAATAAAAGTTGAAGCTATAAGCTTCTTAGGGCGTCCACGTGGGATCTTAAACATCCACTATGATTGTGACAAGTAAGCTATTAGAGAAAACGGAAAATTGATTAAAAATGTATTTGGGATCTTAAACGACCAATAGTGTTGTGCCACGTAAGCGACCGGAGAAAACGGAAAATTTTCATGTTCTTTAAAAGGATAATTTCAACATAAAGGAATTAAAAAGGATATTTTCAAGAATTAAAAAGGACATATTCAATTCCTTAAAAAGT
>OVAF01001362.1:11969-22979 GCA_900406245.1 Odontarrhena argentea | reverse complement strand
TTTCCATTTTCTTGTTCTTCACGTCGCACAACTATCGAACACAGCAAGTACTTTCAACATCTGTTTTCGTTATCGAATATTAAGCATTTAGCACCCATAAAATGAAGTTAAGATATATATGGAGCTCATGAGATTAAATATTTTAAATTATTATTATTTTATGTTATAGATATTTAAAAAATTATTGGCCATACACAGAGTTTCGCACTAGACTTTAAAACCCTTTAAATACTGATAGCAACGACCAAAATTAGAAACAACTAGACTATCGTGTCCTTTTCCAAAAATCTAGAAACAACGACATAGAGCCTAAAAAACAAAATCATATACAATACATTAATTTCTATGTCTAAGAGCTAATAATTGGAAGAAAAGAGACAAAACTGTGCATCTCATAACGAAAGAGACAGAACCGCTGAATAACAGAGACGATGTCACCTCTTAAGCAGTCTTCTATCGACCGCTAAAAAATTGGTCGATAATGTACGGCTACTATTTACGTATTATCCTTACAGAATCTTTGTGCTATACTATTGATTTTTGAGGACTACATTATTTTCTTGAACGAGGAGTACAATATTCTAAATTTTCATTTTTGATAGAAGTTTGTGATGGCTAAGCCAAAGCTTATGTTTTTTTGTTTTTTTTGGTCAGACAAAGCTTATGTTTTTTCACTTTCAACGGAGATAAGAATGGTTTCATTCCTCCATAATTTCTTATGATTTGTTTGTATTTTATATTGTACAAAAATCGTCAAATCCCAATTGGTTGAAATTCAACCCAAATAAATTAGTTTGTGACGTAATGGTTTATAGGTGCAACATATAATTAAACATACAGATTGTCTTTTTTTTTATTAACACTTCTAAGTTATATGGGTCTCAGGCCCATGTACTAGAAAATCTTACTAGGCCCAATTTCGTTTTAATACGACGTCGTTTAGGGACCTTGAAAAGTTTGTTTTCCTAGAGGCCTCGAAAACTGTATAAGTCCTTGAGAAGAGGTTCAGAGAAATGTTAGCTGCAAAACTCTCATCTTCGTCTTCTTCCAGATTCTTCTCTTCTTTTCTCCTTAGATCTTCCATTCCTTCCTTTTCTCGCTTATCAGTCCGATCAATGGCTGATTCTGCTTTCAAGAAAATCCAGATCCAAAGAGATGACACTGTAAGCTTCTCACTCTTTTTTAACTTTAGAGTGAAGATCACTATTTCATTTGATAGTTTCGGAATCTGCCGTGTATGAAGTTTAGAATCGTTTGGTTATGTTTGATTGTGCGAATCATCATCTGATTCCTCATTTCAATAGCTATTGTATAGTGTGATTTTGTGGTAGAGAAAGTAATTTCTGTATATTCATAGATTATAAATACAGCTGATTGATTTAAGAGGAAAGAATGGGAATTTGGGTTTTTCAAAGGGTTTAGTATCTTTGTGTCTTGTGTTGTCTGGTTTGAGTTTTTGCGGATTTGTTTCGCTTTGCTCGAGACTCTTTAGGCCGTATAAGAGCTAGATTTCTCTTGAAGGTCAGCGTATCATAAGAATTGTGGTTTTAGCTAAGTGTATACTTTTTCATTTTTGTTTTTGTGATCTGTTGGTCAGACCTTTGATGCCTATGTGGTCGGGAAAGATGAAGCGCCTGGGATTGTGGTGATTCAAGAATGGTGGGGTGTTGATTTTGAGATCAAGAACCATGCTATTAAAATCTCACAACTTGAGCCTGGTTTCAAAGCCCTTATACCTGAGTGAGTGCCTCGAGGTTGAACTTATTCGCTTTGTGAAAACATGGCTTTATCGAGTATCTTCTCACGATGTTTTTCCTGTAGCTTGTATCGAGGAAAAGTTGGTTTGGATACTGCAGAGGCACAACATCTAATGGATGGTCTTGACTGGCCAGGTGCCATCAAAGATATCCGTGCTTCTGTTGAGTGGCTTAAAGCTAATGGCTCTAAAAAGGTGTGCTAAACTTTTTTACGACAATGCTTTTTCAGATCTCGTAAAATTTCGATTTCAAAGCTAAATAAATTATGATTGCGGTGACAGGTTGGTGTGACCGGAATGTGTATGGGAGGTGCACTAGCTATAGCTAGCTCTGTTTTGGTTCCAGGGGTGGATGCTGTTGTTGGATTCTATGGAACCCCATCCTCGGAGCTTGCAGACCCAGCACAAGCCAAGGCACCTGTTCAGGCTCATTTTGGTGAGCTTGACAACTTTGTCGGTTTCTCTGATGTCACGGTATATACCATCACATTGTCTCTCGTATCTTCTGAAAATTACCATTCCATCATGAATCCTTGGATTACTAATTACAACCTTTGCAGGCAGCTAAGAAACTGGAGGAGAAGTTGAAAGCATCGGGAGTTGCACACGAGGTTCACATTTACTCAGGAAACGGGCACGCGTTCTTGAACAGGAGCCCGGAGGGAGTGAGCAGAAGGAAAAGTATGGGACTTTCTGATGAAGACGAAGCTGCGGTAGAGCTTGCATGGTCTCGCTTTAACTCCTGGATGAAACATTACTTGGCCTAGGCTTCCTTTTACAGACGATGTTCCATGCAAGTCCCGAAACTTTGTATGAATATGTCCAATAATTTTAAATAAGGACATTGCTCTTAGAACTACTATCTGAATCGAATAAATGGGTATGTTTACTTCTGGGTGTTGTGTGAGAATCTTAAAAACTCTTTTACTGAAATAGATGTGGCTCGTCTTTTGTATGATTTTAATTATGAAAACTAAGGAAGTGAGAATATGAGAAACACTCTTCTGTCCTGGTTTTCATGTGGTTGGAGCAATTTAATAGCTGCAGAAATAGGTATAACTGCACCTGAAACAACATTGTTTGCTGATATAAGAGATCAAGAACGGGTTCACAAACATCAGAGGCACATGTGATCCTAGAATTTGATAGAGTAGAAGCAACAAAAAACTAGTCTGATTAAAAAGAATAGGGACAAAGAAAGCATGAACGAAAGAAATCCAAATTCGAGACCTCGTCACTCTACAACATTTGTGCCACCAAATTTTGAAATCGCTATGAATTTGTAGGCTTGTATTCAGAGTCGTCCGCTCCTATCTTAGAGAAATGGATTCTTCGTTATTCTTTCTCTTGAATTATTATTATTTTATTTTTATTCTTTTTTGATAAACCGATAGAAGTTTTTGGGCATTTGGTCAAATAGTCTTCCCTAATATAGGAAGGCAACCTTTGAAAATTTTGATTTTAAAATATTACCCTTAGTACCAAAAGAATTTCAAATAAGGGACACAAGAAAATCAATCCCCTTAATTATACTACCACTAGATGTCTAGATCACATGTTTGAGTATCGTATTTTATATGCATCATGTGTGTATGTATTAAAGTATGACTTGCAAAACTGATACAAGTTGACTCAGATCCAACACCGACACATCTGATTTAACGCTGATAATTAGAAGACTATAGAAATGCTTAACAACTAATATCAGCTGCATGTACGTTATTTTACATTCTGGAGGAACCGCGTACGTTATTGTGGATTGTGGAACCTTACTTATAATATTTCATTGGAAAATGCAAGTCGCACTAAAATAATGGACGCTATAAACTACAAAGTATTAAAAGATATTTAGTATCAAACATGCTAGCTAACATTATAATATATACTCCCAATTAAAATATCTAATTACATTGTTCCAAATTACTTATACAAAAAAAAAAAGGAATTTAGATCTTGCTAAGATCTTATCGTTTGGTGAAGTGTAGTGTCGGCTAACGATTCATATATTGTATAGCGCTAAACAAAAGCTTTATTCAACAAATTTTTCTCATCACCTCCAGCTAGAAAATATATATCTGGCAAAATCAACTTTCACATGCCGACAAATTATACAAAACTAAAAATCAATTCAACCGACAAAATCGCGATATGCAAAAATTAGTATTTTATTACAAAACCCATAAAACGTGCATGAACTAATGGAACCCAATCCATTTGATTTTGATGTAACAACCCAAAACAAATAAGCAAAATAAAAGTGAGAATAAAGCTTGTATGACTACAAAGTCATAGCCTTATATTAACTTTTGCGTTTTATTAAGAGTACCTTATCATCAACAACGAAAAAGAGTGAGAACAATATGTTAAGAAATAGTATTTAAATCAGAAAGTAAATAAAATGCAAAACTAGATCCACAATGCAATTCTTCAAGAGGGAACCATTAATTCACTACCGTCTAGTTACACAAAATGCTCTGATTTTAGTAATGAAGAGTGTCAAACACATAGATCAGACGATATATACTACATTAGGAATATTATTCTTCAGGGGTGATAAATACTAAAGTGGTGCTTGTGACAATGTTTTAATCTTTATTCATATCTTTCAAACGAGAGTGATGATTGATGGTAAAATTTTAAGAATTTGTAACTGAATTCTAAACACTATGATTTGGTGGCAGTCCATCTTGGAAACAAAAATCACATTGTGTGGGAATTCATTATTTTGGTCAAATATCCAAACAGTTTACATGGTAGTTCGGTAATTGGCGATTCGATTGTTTAAAAACATTAATCGGTTGACATTCCAAAATCGGAATAAGACAATGTGGTGGTTTATTTAGATCTCATGACTCATTGAATCGAGTCCGCTGGAAGCTCATGATATACGTTAAACCTTCAAATCTGAGAGAAGTCCAATAGTACTAACACATCGGTGTACATACTACCGAAACCAACCATATCAGCCGATTTGATTTATCAGAGAAAGAAAATACGGAATTTTTCAAAACCATAATGGTTATTTTTTTTTAACTGCTCAATAAAAACTACTACTAATATATTTTTATTAATTTATTGAATTTTCTAATCATTGGAGATGATTGTTTGGACTTTCATTGGCTGGTGTCTTATTCTGCGGGTAAATAATATATTTAATATATATTGCCTGAATAAAGTATTGCCACGTTGGGTTTGAGTACAATCAGTGACTAGTGTGTAAATGAAGCAAATCCTCGGCAGTTAATTAAATAAATAAATAAAAAAACTCTTTCAACATTTATAGTCTACCAGTTACATAAATGTTTAAAAATACTGATAAATAGCCAACGTGATATTGATTGAAGATAGAATTAAATACATGGACCATATGAAATTGATATTACATCATAAATTTCTGCTAGGAAAAGCAAATAAAATTGTTTTTTTCAAGAAAAGAGAGGAGAGAATATAAGTTCCTTATGTCTTACTCTTAATATCTAGAGTTTATATTTTGAAGCAACGAAAAAGGTCCATTTTGCTTTTCTCACGCATAATATAAATACTTTCTCTAATCTTAATTAATAAATATACTCTTGTGGTTGAGAGTCAAGCTTAAAAACAAGATCTTGCTTCATGAATCATAATCACAAATCTAATCAAATTTACTTCTCCGAAACTTTTGTCATGTGTTTTTAAATAATAGCCATTTGAGTATAAAACTCATAATCTTTTATTTTCTAATAAACATATCATTTTCGTGTGAATTATATTGGATCCACTGATTTGTGCTTGCTTTTAGATATTGTTTTTCTTTTTTATCTTTGTGTCGTTTCTCTTTTGTAAACTGTTGGTTCTGAAAACATTTGTAGTGGGATATTTAAATACTCTACTTGTCTTACAAACAGTCGATATAATTTATAACTAGCTATAATATATACTAAATGTACACCAATTTGTAACTCAAAAACACTTTCTGATAATAATATATTTAATAAACTTAAATAATAAATATTGACAGAACATTTGTGAGGTTTTTAAAAATAGGAAAATCAATAATTATGAATGGGAGAAGTATAAAATTAGAATTGAGTAGGTTGTTGCTTGAAGTAGGCGTTCGTGTTCTTGGCCTTTTACATTGCTCCTTGTTTTCATGCCATGTGTTACATAAACGCATTATTAATGTCTTTTTCAGATATATATATATACCTTAATTTAGTATTATCAAATCTTTTAGGAACGTCCTGGAAAAGCTTACCAAACAACACGGAAATTATATTTGTTATACGACAAATAATTAATATATAAATGTGAAGAGTCACCATTCAACATTTGACTACTTAACCTATAAAACAGTTATGAAGTCTTAACTATATATATATATCAAAGTTTTTAGGACTTAATTATACATGCACTATATGGGTTAAAAAAAAAAAAAAACTAGATATCGAAGCCTTGCATGGAGCACAATATTTTGCTATTTATGAGCCAAAAATGTAAATTTTGTTATAGTTCGAATTTAATAAATTCACTATATGCAAACACTATATATGTTTGGGTCAGATGATCATTTGAATTTATTTGTAACTGTGATCATTTTGAATTTTGGTCCGGCCATTTTAGTTTTTACCCAAGAATCTATTCACTTTTTCGTAATGCTAAGATACATTAGCTAAAACTTGAAATATCCAGGTTAATAACTCTAAGATAATAGATATAAAAAATTCTTTATTCAATGACATATTACTGAAAACAATTTGAGCTAATTTGGTTGCTGATCCTTATAACCATCGAGTCAAGTTTACAATATCTTAATTAGTCACAAAATAAGAGTTAATAAGAGGCATTTGTGGAGAATCTGATGATCATAAAACTTAAGATATTTATTACTAGCTGACAAAAAAAAAAGATATTAATGAATTATGAAAAAGATAGTCTTACGTTTACAAATTACAATACTAATAAAGTGAAGAAAAATAATTCTTCATTTTATACCATACTAAGTTTTTGCACCCAAATTTTTCTAAGTTGATTACACCATTTTGATGTGTCGAAATTCAAACAGAACTCAGATTATATGATTTGTTGCTAATTCATTCACATATACAAAAAAAAAAAAAAAGATTCATAAACTGATCAGACAACAACAATTTGGAGTGTAAATAACGAAAGAAAGGTGAGGATAGAAAAAAAAAAAAAAAAAAAAACATCATTAGTCTAATTTAGTCATGGTTTGAAATGTGAATTTGACTTTAATTAGAATGTAAGTTGTAAGTTAGAACCATAAAACAGACCTAATCATATTTGAAAATGATTAAATTATATCTTAAACCTCAACCAATAATGGTGGTTAAAACCACCACTCACTTTTTCTTTCCAAGGGGATAAACGATTCACTAAAAGAAAAGAAGCTTCTTATGTTTATTTTATTGCTCCGACATATAATTTGGTATTATTGTCAGATAATTTGTTTAACGAACGTCAATTATCTAAATCAAAATAAGTTGACATATATATACTTGAATATTTTAGTGTTTGGTCTTTGGTGGAAAAATGATGTCCCAAATCTTGCCTGCGATTTTGCTTAGAAATATAAATTCATATATTACACTGCTAGCAAATTAAAAAATCCTTATTTATATAGGTCTTAAATAATAATGTATGTTGCATCGTTATACGTTGGCTTGAACATATTTATATATTGCTATGAGGAATACAAATAATAACCTATACAAGTTATAATAAATCAAGAAAAACCCCTAATAATTTACAGAAAAAAAATAATAGATGAAAATAAAATAAAAATGAGAACACAAGGTTTTCACACAACTATATATCTTTCTTCTATTTCACGGAATACTTATAGAAAAAAAATAAGAAAAAGTATATGTTATACCACAACGACAAAACATTATTATATCGACAACGAAAAATAAAATAAAATTTAAAATATAAGTAATATTATATAGTTTATTATTTTCAAAACTAAATGTTAAAGTATGTTCAAACAAAAATATCGTTTTGAGGATATTTCTTAGATGAGAGGAAGCAACCAGAGTCACATTATCATATAGCTCTATTAAAGTTACTGGTAATTGTTCTCTTTAAAAATTGAAAACTTATATGAAGACCAAACAAATAAATAAATAAAAAATGTGGAAAGATCTGAAGAAAGTATGTATGGATAAAAATATATAAAAGATTAGGAAATGTGGCGAGAAATCTCCAAGTGTGTAGATAGATAAAATTCTGCCAAAGTGCCCAACTCCTCTCCTCTCCACTAATTTCATTTTTTCTTATACCAAACTCATAAGAAACCACAAACCAAAATCCCAATAATTATAAACTAAACATTATTATTTGTAAACACTTGCGTAGCATCTACATTTTGCTGACACGTGGTTCTAAAGATATACGGAACTACGGTCTGAAAAGCTTCTCTGACCACTCAAAATATAACACATCATACTTTCTAGAGACTGTAACATAAATAAAATGCCACATCACAATACGTAAACGAACTTACTCTAGATACGTTCCACTGCCATGTCACACGCCATTTTGATAATTTCACTCACGTTTCTCAAAACTCGTGGGGCAACATCATATATATGTATATTTTTTGGTCCGTTTTATAAAAAATGAAATCAAATCAAAATCGGGTTACATTTGGTTATCAACTTTTAAAAGCAAAATCCCACGTGTAAACACAAGAACCTATTAACAAAATTCATCATTCAAATTTTAGCGTTGGTAGATAAAACTCGATGTTACCAAAAGTATACACTATCTAATTCACCTCCCCAAAAAAAAAAAAAAAATCTCCTCCTTATATATAAACCTTGGGTTGAATAAGCATAGTGGAAAAAAAGAGCAAAAACATCTAAACTCTCATTTTTCTCTAGTCTTCTCCACAATGGTTTGGACTAGAGGAAGAATCCTAGGCCGAGGATCCACAGCCACCGTCTGCATCGCCACGTGTCATAATTCCGATGAAACCCTCGCGGTGAAATCAACCGAGCTTCACGGATCAGAGTTCTTGCGTAGAGAAGCCAAGATCCTCTCGTCGTTGAACTCTCCTTACGTGATCGGATACAGAGGATCAGAAACCAAACAAGAGTCAAACGGTGTCGTTACGTATAATCTTTTGATGGAGTACGCACCGTACGGTACGTTGACCGATGCCGCGAGGAAAAACGGAGGCCGGTTCGAGGACGAGAGTACGATCGTGAAGTACACGCGCCAGATATTGAGAGGCTTGGAGTATATTCACTCTAGAGGAATCGCGCATTGCGATGTTAAGGGGAGTAACGTTGTTGTTTCGGTGAATGGTGACGCCAAGATTGCGGATTTCGGGTGTTCAAAGCGGGTCGATACGGAATTCGAGTCTCCGGTGATGGGAACGCCGGCGTTTATGGCCCCGGAGGTGGCGCGTGGGGAGAAACAGGGGAAAGAGAGTGATATATGGGCCGTTGGTTGTACCGTGATCGAGATGGTTACTGGTTCTCCGCCTTGGACCAAGGCTAGTTCGGTTTCTGATCCGGTTTCAGTTCTTTATCGGGTCGGGTATTCGGGTGAGACACCGGAGCTTCCTTGTTTGCTTACGGAAGAAGCAAAGGATTTTTTGGAGAAGTGTTTTAGGAGAGAAGCTAAGGAGAGATGGACCGCGACACAACTCTTAAACCATCCATTTCTGATTAGTAAACCGGATACTGAACCGGTTTCCGGTTTGGTTTCGAGCTCACCGACAAGTGTGATCGATCAAATGTTTTGGAGGTCCATGGATGAAGAAGAAGAAACAGAGGAATTGGAATTACGGGATGATTCACGACATCTTGACCGTTTAAGTTTGTGGGGGAGGATCGGACGGTTGAAGTGTGTTGATGAGTTGGATGGGCCCATATGGGATACGGAGGGTGAGGATTGGATCACGGTGAGAGTGAAGTGTGAAGGAACAATGATTAGTTGAAAATGTATTGGAGGTTGGGGAAATTGTAAATTGATTTGGGGTCGTTTTGGTGATTTGTAGAAAGTTTAGGGGTTGAAATTAGTGATGATAGATCAATTTAGCTTTGTTAGTCTATACGAATATTCGGTTAATCTCATGTACATTATTATAATCAAGATTTTTTCAACCAAACCTAATGTTATTTTATATAAGTTCGGAAGAGTGTTGATTACTATAGAGTTTCAAGGTTTGTTGGCCTGTAAACGAGACAAAAATCTTGAGCTATTTACTACATGAAAAATCTTATAATCCCACGTTTCCATTACTGTTTATATTTTGACTACCCAATACTAGTCTTGAAAATAATATAACTAAATCCTAAGCTTTTTCCCAATTCCTTAAATGTCAAATTTCTCAATTATATAACATACAAATGGGCATATATTAAAAAAAGAAGGCATGGATTTAAAGTCCAATTATTATAAAACTTTGTGGAGGAAAGTGAGAAGTGAAGGCAAGAAAGGTGCCAAATCGGCCGAATTGGTTCGTTGGTTTGGTTGTTCACTTTTGAGAGTTTTTGACAAACCCTAAAGATTCCTNTTTTCCCTTTTTTTTTTTTTTTTTTTTGAAGAGCAATTTGGTGAAGCTTCGTTAGGCCAACGTGACGATTCACCATGCCTTTGTCTCCACTAATTATATGGGGTATTATATAGTTGACAACTAACATAATTAGTTAGATACTTATACATCTTAATTTCTCTTCGCAATTATCCATTTTCATCTATCAATTTCTTGGATATTGAAGTTTGATAGTTTCACATAATTATCAACATTTTTTAAAGGTTAACAAACGATAGAGTTCACATAATTGTGGTAAGCTACGTAATCTAGACTAATTGTTATCATTCTAGAACTTGAGTTCATTATAAACATTATCATGACAACAACAATCTTAGTGAAGATAAGGTTAAAGAATGGATGAGTAAAAGAATACTTTGCTTGCAAGGTAAGTTCATGTTTAGAGAAGTTATATTTTTTATCTTAGAAGGTGAATAACGAATCTCTTTTTTTTTTTTTTTTTTGGTTTTATGGTTTTGACTCTGTTTTGGATAAAGTCATTACTATAACTAGTATAGGCACTTACCACACGACTGCTTTACTTCAAAGTTCAAAAACGGTGAGCAATTTTCTTTACTAATTGATATGGTTAAACATAGATGTTAATGTATGGTAGCCGAACAAAATATGGTCATAAGTTAGATTTCCATCATTTTTTTTTTTTTTTTTTTTAACGTCAAAAGCTCTTTGATTAATGATTATAATCTGCATA
>OVAF01001362.1:0-11947 GCA_900406245.1 Odontarrhena argentea | reverse complement strand
AATTGAAACAGGTGGATAAAAATGATTTACAAAATCAGAGCCCATAGTAGAAGCAGATTTGGCCAAACAATCAGCTGGCCCATTTGATATTCGTGGAGTCCACAGCACTTGAAAAGCATCGAAACGTCCCAACCATAAATGAATATCACGAGTCCAATTCTGCAGACAATAATTTAGTTTTGAACCATCCAAAAGCTGGAGAAGAGTCCTATTGTCTCCTTCAAAAATGATTCTTCTGTAACCTTTACACCACGAATGTTGAATAGCTAGAAGAAGAGCTTGTAACTCAGCTTCCAACGGTGATGATGTGATACGCCCTTTTGCTTGTCCTGCACCACAAAATACCCCAGCTTCATCTCGGAATAGCCAGCCTGCCGTAGCGGGAACATTGGCATGAAACGATGCATCAAAATTGCATTTTATAAAGCCCGAAGGTGGAGTTTGCCAAGTTGACCCTTGTGTTGATGTTGTGTATACAGACGATGTTGAATGTGCATTCTCACAGACATCGAACCATTCCTGTGATTCAATTATAGCGCGTTGAAGATCTAACTGCCATTGAGAAGACTGTTGTTGATAAATCAAAAGATTCCTACTCTTCCATATTCGCCATAAAATCCAAATTGGTCGTTGTCGTATTTCGCAGGCTATATCAATATTCTTAGCATATTCAAGAACCGCAGAAAGCTTCTCCTCAAACCCAAGCTCAGAATCCAAAAGAACAGACAATCTTACATCTGAATTTTGCCAGATATGTTGCACGTACGTACAAGTAAAGAATAAATGATCCAGAGATTCAAATTGGCCACACCTCCTACATGTACCTTCATTTGTGATGCGGCGTTGAACTAGAATGGATCCAACTGGGACAGATTGTGAAAGCAGCCTCCATAGGAAATGTTTCAACTTTGGGGCTGTTTTTAATTTCCAAACTTGCTTCTTAAGTACCACCGAACCTAAAGGGGGAACTATCTCTTGATTATACTCCGGTAAGTGAGTACCAAACCAATAACCAGACTTAACAGTATAAAGCCCCGTATCAGTATAATTCCATCCTAAAAGATCAGGAGCCTGTGTGTTACTTATGTGCAACTGGTCTATTAAGTGTATATCATGAGGATGAACCATAGCAATCAGTTTCTCTCGATCCCATAAATGAGTACCAGGCAAAAAGAATTCACTCACAAGAGCTGGAAGTGGAACCATGTCATCTCTTGGTCTCGGGGATCGTGGTGGATGAGTAGACAACCAAGGATCACTCCAAAATTGTGTTGTCTGACCATCGCCAAGCAGCACCCGTAATCCTTTTCTCAAATGATCTTTACCAGCAATCAAAGATCTCCAGGCAAAAGATGGTTTACAACCAAGTCCAGCGTTTAGCAATGTGGAATTTGGAAAATACCTGCCTCTTAAAAGTCTCGCCACTAGACTATTAGGTGCTTGTAAAATCCTCCACACTTGCTTACCTAGTAAAGCCAAGTTAAAAGTTTCAATATCCCGAAAACCTAAACCACCTTCATTCTTTGGAAATCCCAAACGTTTCCAAGCAATCCAATGCATTGACCTTGAACCTGATCCCTTACTCCACCAGTATTTGGCTAAAACATCATTTATGTTGAATAAAAATGAATGAATTTTGTACTCATTCTATTAAGAAAAAAGAGATATATATCATCCCCACAATTTTGAAGAAATCACTGAAGAAAATATGTGATGGTGAGTCTCGTAACTCCACTATTGACATCGTGTCGCATCATACCAACCAAATAAAATCCAGATCTGAGAATGAGAAAATAGGAGATGTTTAAAAGAAAATATGGAAGTGGTGTGATTTCTCCATCAATCGTGAGACATATATCTTCGTTACAGTTTCACTTACATAAGAGTGGAACTCTAAATCGAAAACAATACTAACGGTAACAACCTGAAGCACAACAAATCAAAATTAGCTAAGGAAGAAAATAAAAATAGACATAACTAGCGTCCGTGTTAGAGAAAACCATCATACAATGAAGACCAAAATTGTATAATTTTACTTTTTTATTTTGTCGACAATTCAATAATCTTATGTATAAAGGTGGTTATGACGGTATTAACTCAAATCACTAGAGTATAAGGGATGGTATTGTAAATTTTCATTTTTTGAAGAAAATTCTGAAATAAATAAACAGATTTAACATATTTGTGGCGCAAAAAATTTTAGTAGCCACTACAGATTTATAGAGCCACAAACAAAAAACCCCAAAATTTTTTATTTTTATTTAAAAGATAAAAAGCATCAAACCATGCGAGACTTGCTCTGCGACACTCGATGATGATCCATCAAGCTTTAGCTCTCCCTCGTTTCACTCTCCCTTTTCACTCCAGAGGTAAATTTTCACTCTTTTCTCAACAACATCGAAATCAGACTTCTGGCTCAAAAGTTTGTAGATTTCAGCACAATTGATTCGATTTCAAAATCTGCGACACATGAATTTGAATTTAAATGGCATCTTTGTTTCACCAATGCCTTTGTAGGATTTGGGTCTAATCAATGCCGAACACAGAACCCAAAAGTAACGTTTTGCTCCAAGGATGATCTAATTGCCAGCTCTAAGACAAGGTTCAGTTTTAGAAAATTTAGCTCCTTTCATGTTTCAAATCTGGGTTCCTGAGAAAGTTTTATACTTTGGGATGTTTGGTTATGATACATTATGTTTCCTAAATGACAGTGTTTTGAATACTGCAATTTTATAGGAAAGTAGTGGAGCATGTGTGTTTACTCAAAGCCAAAGATAATTTATCCGAAAAGGAAGAAAAAGATATGCTTGATTATCTTTACACTTCTCAGTATCAAATGAGAGGCATTGTTGCTATTTCTTTAGGTGAGGCTTGAGAACTCCGGTCCACTAGTTTCATTCTAGATAGATGGTCTCCTTGTGTGTTGATCGATTTAATTTACTCTCGCAGGTTGTATCGGTGATAGGAAGAATGAAGATTACACGCACGCTCTCTACATGCGGTTTCAGAGGAAGGAAGATCTTGACAAGTTCTATGAGAATCCTTTTTTCTTGAAAGTTCTAAGTGAACATGTAACACCATTCTGCCATGTATGCTCTTACATGTAAACGCCATTCCTCTCATTAGCCTTGTCTTCTTCTAATCTTCTTCCTTTTGCTTCTATTTTCATGATGTTATGTTGCTCTCTGGTTTTAAATTTTAATGTATCAGGGGCTAACTAATGTGGACTATGAGTCTGAGGTTGAAGATGACATTCTAGCAATTTTTCGGAAAGGCGAGGTATAATCAACTCATTTTGTATTCCGAGTTTTGCTTTTGATATTTTTGATTTAAGCTCCCTAGATTTAGTGCCAAAGGGTTACTAGTTTCTAGTTTCGAATTATGCAAAAAGGCCGTTTTACTTGCCGTTGCAGGAGTACAACTATGGCGAAGAGTTTGTTCTTCTAGTTACTTTTGCTAAGAACACTTCCGAAAAGAACATGAAAGATGCAATGGATTCATTTGCGCAGCTAACTTCATCTCTTCCATCATTAATTGTTCAGTCCACACAAGGTGCCTATAAAGGGCAACAAATTTTTCCCTTTGGAACTATGTGTTTCATGCATTCATATGATCCATATATCTGATCTAATTTCCGCTTTAATTTTTCGATGTCCAGGTTCAAACTTTAACGACAGCAGCAAGGAATTCACACATGCAGCAGTAGTTCGATTCCGTTCCTGTAATCTCTTTTCCTAATTTTCAAATTGTTTGCATTTCTTTGTTTTCTTGTCTCACTCTTTGCTTATGGCACTTTCCTGTAGTTGATGCCATGGAGATTTTCCTTGAAGGCAGAGAGTATAAAGATGTAAGATCTCTTCAGGCTTTCTAAATGCAATGGATTTTCTGATGTGATTTAATAGAAACTTTATTTTATCTTTCAGATGTGGAGGTCTCAATTTGAGGCGTTTATAGAAAAAGCAGTACCTCTTCATTTCTCCGTAGATCCAGTTGGGACCGACATCATGTGAGACATATCACAAAACATTGACATGTAAAAGATTTGGTGCCAGTGCATTATCAACAGAGTACTACTATCTATTCGTTTTGATTCATAAAAACTTGTTGCAGTAAGATTCTTGGTGACAGTGCAAAATTATATCTAAAGCCACAAATAGACTAGTTGGGAATTTTGGAATCTATGAATGGATGGAAACTAAGGGAGAATTAGTAGTGAGCTTGCCATTTAGAGAGTGAAAAGAGATGATATTTCTGGCTGAGCTTATGGTAAGCCTTGTATCTCTCATTACAATTTTCCAAATGACAAAAGGACATATTTTGAGTTCAGTTCCTACTTGAAATTTTTTTCCAACAATCACAGAGTTCGCAAAACGTTCAATACGATCACAAACTCATCAAGAAAACAAAAAACTCTTACATTTCAATTTTAAAAAGAAATCGAGTAGCGGATAACTATGGAAAACAAGCACTGATCGAAGCATGAACTTTATAAGTCATATGTCAAATTCTAGTGTCCCTAGTTGGCTGCATTTTGTAGTCCAAAATGATAGAGAGTAGCTTTGCAAATGCTAAATTGATATCTAACAAATAAAAGTTATTTGGTTATCAAATTCTTTGTGTTTCTTCATTTTATGCGACTTCTCCTTTAGTATAGCGAAAAAAAAGATGTAGACAAACCTAAATTTGAAGAACATGATTACAACCAACAATTTCTACTTTTATTTTTTGAATAACTTAGAGATTTTGCGTCTGTCCCTTACATTACATCCTCTTAGGCTAGGGACTAAGGCATTTTACAACCAACAAAATCTAATCCGTTGTTGGTTTGAAAAAAAAAAAAAAAAAACTATAGTACACTGTCATGGAAATTAAATAAGACTGAACATAAATCACAATACAACAAACAATTACATGTAATTTTGTTTTCTCTATAACAAAAAAGATTGAAGTGTCTGAAAGGGGAACTCTTTTTTTTCTCATACTTTATCAAGCCATGAACACGTACGACTCATGCTTGATCAAAACTCGAACCTCTGCAATGCAAATACGACTAAAAATTATTGACTTTAATTTGTTCACATATTCATATCGATCAATCACCTTGAGCATATATATTTGTGAAGATCATCATGAGATAATGTTTTACACTTTTCTTTGACCCTGGTATTACTAACCTTTTTTCCTATAGGTTTAGACATGAAGGGAAACATGTAACTAGATATTAGAGGAGAGAAATGTCGATTCAACGGAGACCGATCTAGTCGGTATATAGCATTGCAATTTGCAAACATCCCTCGATCCTTACACGGCCAAGGGAGGTTAGAGAAATGCTGGTAATTTAAGTATTTAAAATATGTCAATATTCCGAAGCTATAAGCAAGAACAAGACTAGTTGTAATAAACATTTTTGTGTGTTTTACCCAAGAACATACATTTATTTTTGTGTCCGCAGCAGATGAATGTTTTCTTAGTAAAAGCGCAAAAGCTATTAAAATGAAAAATTGTTGGTGATATGAAAGTCTTTTTTCTACTTCTATTATGCAGAACTGTATCGAGTCGAATAGTTTATTTTGAAGGCAGTAATTTGCAACTAAATCACATTTTTAAGCAAAGATTTGATCAAGGATACATTAATATAGAGTAAGAGAGAGAGGGGATTTGAGTTGGAGAGAAGAAAAACCATACCATGATAATGATGAAGAAGTGATGAGTTGCCGGAGAATCCATAGAACCCCATGTATATTTCTCTGCTCATTTTGTCTGCAATAATACAAAGCTTCTCATATATGTATAAGTCCCTAAAAACTAAAACTAATCCATTACAAATTCACTCTAAAATATAAAGTTTAAAGAAAAAAAAAATGATTTGTTAATTCGTTTAGTTAGGTCTGTGTAATAAAAAACAATAGATCTACATGGTATATACTAGTTTAGTGATGAACATGCTTACGGCTGATGAAGAATCATGATGATAGCGATAATAAAACAAGAACATACAACTCTTGGTGCAGGTTCATTGAACCTGGTTGCCTTTTGGTGCCACCCCCAACTCAAAAGAGAGCGTAAAAACAAGAGAGTGGGTTCGTATTTATTTATAGACACCACCTTTCTATTTCTTTTTAAAAATAAAAGAGGAGAATGTTATGACTTTTTACATAAGATTTAATATGGATACTTTTAAAAAGTGTAAGCAATTGGAACTAGAAATAAGTAAATGAAATAGCAGTACTCTTCTCGTTTCAAAATAATTATCCTTCAAGATTATTCCAAGAATATTAAAAATTCTATTATGAAATTATTGTCGTATTTGCCATAAGAGAACCAAACGAAATAGAAGGCATATAAAGTATAATTTATTTGAATTTACATTATAAGATGAAAAATGAAAATTAAATAAAAACAAAAAAGGAAAAATATAATATTGTAAAACAGAGAGTAAATAAGTTAGATTTCAAATGAGACGACGAATAATTTGTTTCTTTCTTTTTGTCTTGCTTATTATTGTAATTTTGAACAGAAAAAAAATATTCTTCGTTTAATATAGAACATGGAATATTGCAACGTATATATATGTAAATAGCAGTGTGCAGAATTTTTTTTATGAAGAGATGTGATTTTTCAGAAGGAAAAATTTATACTTAACGGTGTCATCGTTAAGATGTTTCATGTGCCACTCAAAATTTGATTTGGCCTACAATTTGAGATCTGTTTATTGGTCAGGCCGGTAGTACACTTTCTAATATTATAATTCGAAATATTAAGAATAATAGTAAAAAAAAAAAAAAATTCACTTTAAATAGTAGAATCTTGGAAAGACGACCTACCTACAATACAATAAAGTTTAATCAGATATGATATACAAAATGGACACGTTGATTAATTCATTACACCCAACTAGAGTTAAGGTCTTTTGAGTTAGTGCTTCTCTTTTGTTTCTTCTTTTTCATAGATTTATGTTTCTAATACTTAGTTTAAACTCTTTAGTTTTGTCAGGAGTTAATAAATTTAGATAAATTTCAATAGGTAACTATATAAAACTGAGTCTGCTATTAGGCGCAATTGTGTTAACTTTAGAATTTTTTTCTTTCCAAAAAAATGAAAATCATATATAAGACATTATCATTTTATAAGATGTTTGGTGATTTTTTTTTTCTCCGACTAATCATTAAATTAAATAAGGGGAGAAACAAAGTTACACAAATACAAGCGAAAAAATAAGAAAACAAAAGGCAAACCATAGCCAAACAAAGCTAATTAACCAAAGGGCTAAACATAATAGGCAGAACAACGCTCATCAACAAAGACCCTAACAAGCCAATTGGGAAGACCATAAACATTAAGCAATGTAAGATTGAAGTCTGTAATCCTTATAAAGCGAACAATGAGTATTGTATCTTTATTATTGTTTGCTGCATATACCAAGTTCCAATTTCCAAACCATTGCAACGAGACAAAAGTTTGCTCGGTTGCATACAGCGAAAAAAGAAATAATGCGAATCCTTAAATAGGCCTAGACACTGACTTCTTGTTGGGTATTTGGCTCTCTCTTTTAGACTTATGTCACAGGAGATATTCTTTTGTGTGTGTTTATATATATTTTTTTTGTCACGTTTGTGTGTGTTTATATATTTCATAAATTTATTAATAAAGTTTTAGATGACAATATGAAAAGACGTACATAAATCATTGATGATTTTTTTTTTTTTTTGATAGGATTTTTTTTGTTGTGTTAAATACTTTTTTTTATGATAAGATGCATCGATGATACGTACGTGATGCATGATTTTTAACTAAGGTTAAGGTAGTAACTGGTAACAGCTGAAAAAAAAAATTCTAGTTTATTTGACTAAAATTCCAGCTTATTTTTTTTGTCAGTTACCAGTCAAACCAGTTTATTTTTATTTCAAATTCAGCTGAAATTTTTTTTTTTTTTTTTTTTTTTTGTCATCTCAGTTTAAGTTTAGTTAATTGGAAAAGTAAATGTTGACTTATAATATGTAGATAATAATGAATCGACAACATGCATATGAGATTCATATGTTCGGAGTATTTTTTTTTTTTCAATTCTTTAAGTTAATATATATTCTCACATTAGCGAAGGTTGTTTTTTTTTTTTTTTTGAACGGCATCGAAGGTTGTTCTAGTAAATAATTTGCAAGTTAAAACTAGTAAAGGTAAGACTTGAGCCGACATAGCTTCGAGTGTCCGTACAAATTCAGTTGAACACGTGCCCACCAACCTTACTACTTGCAACCCAATTGGCTTCTTTGGATTCTCTGATATTTTAACCAATGATGTATAGACACACACTTTCTTTTGTCTAAATTCAAGCTAACAATTATCTATATCAAAAGTAGGTCCACCCCAAGCGAGCTACTAGCCTAGTGCGTTTGAATTTAGTTTTTTTCTGTGTGTAAATCAAATGGTTTTACTTTGGGCTATCCATATTCACCAGTTTCTAACTATGTGTCTAATTTGTAGAGGACAATAAACTTTAAACAAAAAAATAAGTCTATAAACTCTAACCATACTCTGATGTGAACTACTAAACTACAACTCTATTAAGGCAGTCATTAGTCGGATGATAAGAATAGAAAATTTGTTGATTGAACTACTCGAAAGCTACATTCATTATATAAAATTATTCGAGTGATAAAAGGTAGATTATATAAAATTAGTGGGGTGATTGCCCGGAATAAAAGTTGTCACTCCTAAACCTAGTCACTATAGTTTGTAGCCCCAAGTGACAAAAAAGGTGAGATGTATATATCCCTATCTAAGTTGCTCTACCGAAATGTAAATGAGCCCATTAAGCACAATAGTACAAGTTGGAAGGCCCATGTAAAAAACAAAACTTAGGAGAGAAAGAAGTGTTGTGTTGTGTTGAATTGAATCACATCCACATGCCCACAGAAACGGCTCTGTGTACTCGGTCCTTATCTAACTCTCCAATGGCTCCAATTCACCGTACAATCATCCCAAACTCTCCATTTCTCCCGAAACCATGCTATTAAACATCTCTTCTTCTTCTCCAATCTCTCATCGAAATCCTCACTTCCTCTCCCGTTTCAACAACCCCACCTCTTATCTTCCTCGCCGAACCAAAACCCATCTCTCAAAGTCTCATCTTCATCATCTCCCGAAACAGAGTCTTCTCAGAAACAGAGTCTCATTCGGAAACAGGAGGTACCCAGATGAAGAAAGGATCGATTTTAGACCCAGAGCTCTTCCTGGGGTTGATTTAGGAAGTTTCGAATCTGTTCTTGAAGCTACTGCTGTTCTCACTGCGATCATCGTCGTTCACGAATCTGGTCATTTTCTTGCAGCTTATCTTCAGGGGATTCATGTGAGTAAATTCGCAATTGGGTTTGGTCCGATTTTGGCTAAGTTTGATTTCAACAATGTTGAGTATTCTCTTAGGGCTTTTCCTTTAGGTGGGTTCGTTGGTTTCCCTGATAATGATCCGGATAGTGAGATTCCAGTGGATGATAAGAATCTGCTTAAGAACAGACCCACTTTAGATAGATCGATTGTTGTTTCAGCTGGGATTATAGCTAATGTGATCTTCGCTTACGCTATCATCTTTGCTCAAGTGTTGTCCGTTGGTTTGCCTGTTCAAGAAGCGTTTCCTGGTGTTCTTGTTCCTGACGTTAAGACCTTTTCTGCTGCTTCTCGTGACGGGTTGCTTTCGGGTGATGTGATTCTCTCTGTGGATGGTACTGAACTGTCGAAGACCGGCCCTGAGGCTGTTTCTAAGGTTGTTGACGTTGTGAAAAGAAACCCAAAGAGTAATGTGGTGTTCAGAGTTGAGAGAGGGAATCAAGATTTCGATATTCGGGTTACACCGGATAAGAACTTTGATGGGACGGGGAAGATCGGTGTTCAGCTATCCCCAAACGTGAGGATCACTAAGGTGAGACCGAGGAACATTCCGGAAACTTTTCTATTCGCGGGGAAGGAGTTTATGGGGCTATCATCTAATGTTGTGGAAGGTTTAAAACAAACGTTCTTCAACTTCTCACAAACAGCCAGTCAAGTATCAGGTCCCGTGGCAATCATTGCAGTGGGAGCAGAAGTGGCGAGATCAAACATCGACGGGCTTTACCAATTCGCAGCGTTGCTGAATATCAACCTTGCAGTGATCAATCTCTTGCCATTACCGGCTCTTGACGGTGGAACATTGGCATTGATATTGTTGGAAACGGTTAGAGGTGGAAGGAAGCTTCCTGTAGAAGTGGAACAAGGGATAATGTCTTCCGGGATCATGCTTGTGTTATTCCTCGGTTTGTTTCTCATTGTTAAGGACACACTTAGTCTTGATTTTATCAAACAAATGTTGTAGTTATCTTTCGGCGAAAGAAATGTTTTCAAGGAGGAAGAAGAGATAAACTTTAGGGTGAAGAGGAAGTTGAGAGTTTAAGAACAAATTTGGTTTCCAAACACATGGTGATGGATGGTACATATTCATGTAATATCTCTACTCTTGTTATCCATTATAAAAGATTGTCCTTTTTGTAAAGAAATCCGCGGACATTGTTGAGGTTTCACCGGATTTTCAGCGTGATCACGGTTCAGTGTGATACTGAGTATGGCACTGGCTAGTGATCCAATAAATCACAATGAAGGTTGGTCTTCAACTCAGGATTCTTAACAATTCAAATCAAACATCGATGGGCTTTAACATGTCAAAGCTTGAAACTAACAATTATTAACTAGCCCTATATAGTTTTGATCTTTAATTAAGTCTACTGACACCCTTCAAAAGTGAGTTACAACATATCATTAGCCAGGTTAAGTTTTAAATGCAAGTAATAATTGAATTTACATGGTTATTGAGTGAGCTACAACATTTCATTAGTGAAACTCAAATTCAAATTCAGCTTCACTAAATAACATTTAAAGCAAGTAATAATCAAATTATTTGCTATAATCAAGTCTAAACGAAGTACAAGCTCCAGATAGTAGCAGTTTATCTGATATAGAAAGAACAATACATTACTGAGGCTGAATTTTGAGTTTCTTTTATTGGTCTTAATTAACATGGTATACTACACATGTCTTGCAAACATAGATATTTAATAGTCTGAAATTCTCTGTTACAACAAAAGTACTATAATATATGAAATTCTGCAGGTGGGTTTTTGGTTAAAATAGAAATTAGACAATATCCACCTTCTGATCAAAGGAAAAAAAAAAGAACCTGTGTGTAATCATTCAATTTATTTTCTTACCTCCTAATACTTGTTTAGTGATCTGTATGTATTTTAAAATAAAATAAAAAACAGATAGTCATTTTTTAGTGAAAACTTTAAATGTAAAATTATTTTTTTAAGAAGTATAAATTCATTCACCATTATATTGATCAATATGTACTTAGAAAAATTAATATAGCTGCCCAAACATATTTAACTTTTAATCTTAATTAGAGAGAAGAACTAGAATGACAAAATACACTAAACTTCAACTAATTTCCTATTCTTACCTGTAATAATTTTTATAAGCTTCGAGACTAAATATAATATCAATAAAAAAAAAATAGTCACTGAGACGTGTCAAAATTTTATTGAAAATACTAAATTTCAAATCTTTCAAATTGGAAAAAAATCTAAATTTATTTGTTGTTAATAATACAATATAAAATAGAAATAGCCAGGAACACATTTAACTTGTGAATTATTTTTGAAATTTGATNAAACGACGTCGTTTTGATCATTTTTGAAATTTGATTTTTTTACTCAAAACGACGTCGTTTTGAGCTATTTAATTAGCAAAAATCTGCTTCCACCACCATTAGCAAAACGACGTCGTTTTGATCATACCGTTAAGTTTTTTAACAAAAATGGTTAACGGCATCCGTCACATGAAACGACGTCGTTTTGATCATTTTTGATTTTTTACTCAAAACGACGTCGTTTTGAGCTATTTAATTAGCAAAAATCTGCTTCCA
>OVAF01001361.1:0-23009 GCA_900406245.1 Odontarrhena argentea | reverse complement strand
GGGTCTAGATTTGCAATTGATGCCAAATAAGGGTCTATTTTAGCAATAAGCCCTTAAGTTTTTAGAATAGTTTTCTCCTGAATTACCAAATAATGTTTTTTAATTTATTTTTTTACTTTTCAGCTTTTTCCTGTTGGTGGTTGGTGAACAAAGTTTTGTATTTTTTTTATGACCACTACTTTAAAAGTTGCTTCTATATAGTGCTCGGACCAACATATTTCACCACGCGGTCATCCTCTAATATATTTTACTGATTTTATATGTCGTTATATTATTGTGAAAGCATGCCACACAACTTCTTCCGTGGACATTTTACTTCGACATGGCCACATGGTATGAGAAAAACTTTCTATCTCTTTTTTTGTTTGGAAAAGCTTGCGTACTAGTAATTTAATATATATATATATATATATATATATAGTCCTCGATGTATATATTGCATATACATATATAATAACAAAATATGATATATATCTAACCTGTTTGGTTATTCGCTAAGTGATTATAGTTTAGTGATACTTCTTAAGTCTGTTAAAAAGAGCTATTATTACCTTCGAGATCAAGTTGTCTTATCGGCATTATGTAGAACCTAGGCTAGTGTGATGAATTGTTGTGATCTGTTAGAAAAAAAAACACATATTTGAATACTCTACCAAAAAACACAAACAAACAAATCAAATAACGAAGATTACCGAATCAAATCAAATACTAATACCTTTCAACAAATTCTCACTTATTAACAAATCAAATCAAATCAAAGACGAACCCAACCAATATTGCAACCCTTCTAACTTCTACCTTTGACTTCATGCATTACTTCCAACCAACAATTTTCATCCATCGTCTTAATTGTTTCTCTTATCTTAACCTATTTCCTTCTCTCATTTCTCTTTCTTTATCGCTACCTTTCTCTTGCTTTTTTTTTTTTTTGACAACAACACCTTTCTCTTGCTTTTTTGGTAATATATATTCAAATTTTACCGAGAAAAAAGAAAAATAATGAAGATTGGTCATCCCTTGTTATTTTCAGTGGTTTTTTTCTTCTTTATGGTGGGATTTTTTTTTTCTTCTAAATTAGATTACCATTTCAATCAAATAATTTTGTTTCAGTTTGTAACAAAGACCACACTTTTAAAAAATAACTCTTAACGTTATAAAACTAAGCATCATACTTCGATTATATATTTGTAAACTACGTTTATTATGTTCATCAAAAGACAAAACAACCCAAAACATCATCTCAGCACAATAACACCGGCCAACAAATCAGTAAAAATAAAGACATCACTCGTACGTAAATATTAAATGAAATAAACATTACATAGAAATATCTCAGTAATGCATGACATAACAATTATACTCAACAGTAGCATCTCCTGACTTTTGATCGAACCACTTAGTCCTAGCCTCAACATAACCTCTAGCGAACCGGAACATTCCACTTCCTCCAACTACCGACATTTCCCTAACATCCGAGAACACCTTGTTCCGACCAAGAATCGTGATCGTACTTCCATTGTACTTCCCTGTCTCAAAAACAAAATTCATAGCCATCAAGAAACCTAGCTCACGTTGGGCCGCACCGGCGTAAAAGCCTTGTGACCGGCCCACCACGGTCGAGTTGCTCGGTACATCGGACGTTAATGCATTGTCCGTCATTGTGATTGATCCGAAAGCGGTTGGAGAGTTTTTAACGGATTGATGGATCATTACGGCTGTAGGGTTTTGACCGCTTATGATGTCGTGCCAATAGACTCGGAGATGTGTGAGCTTCTCCTTCTTGTGGAGACTTTTCCGGTCTACTGTTTTGGCGAAGTCTCCACCGTTTGCGGCGGAGGCAATGGTGGTGAGGAGGAGGATTTGGACGGCGAGGAGAAGGATAAGTTTTGTCATGTTTCTGATAGCTTTTTTTTTTTTTTTTTTTCTTGGTTGTTGTTGTTGTTGTTTCTTTTTGTGTGACCCGTGTTGATTTGTTTATGTTGTGGTTGTTAATAATTAATGGGTGTATATATATATAGATGAAGATTTGTGTGTATGTGCTATATATATAAGGAGTTTATATTTAGATGTGATAACGAGTTTGGAAAAAAGGAACAAGAAAAAAGATTAACAGTTTCAAATCTAGAAGTATTAATTAAGGCATGTGCTATTCAGAAAAAACTTCTAGATTGGAAAAGTTGTTCGAATTACTATAATCTATTGTATTCTGAATTTTCTTTTATATATTTCTTGAAAAAGTGAACCTATACCATATATGTGTCAATGTGTCGTATGATTTACGGTAAAAGAAGATAACTGAAATATATATTTTTGAGAAATTCCCCAAAATATCATATTGGGGTTATCATTTTTCAAAAATATTATTTTAAGAAATTTTTTTAAAAAATAGGATCTAGGGGTGTTATATAATCATGTATTTTAATAGAGTTTAAATCTTAAGCAATCTCTAATGTTATTCAATCTATGATTTTGAATCGTACTTTAAAATCTATTACTATTCAAACAATGATTACAAATCTTAGTTAAAAATTTACCGTTATTCAATACATGATTCCAAAACTTATTTCAAAATCCACTAGTCTTTAACATTAGATGATTTTGAAATTTTTTTTTTCTTTTTTAGGATTTGAAATCACTCATAAATTTTAGAATCCACACAAATAGACTCCATCCAACTTAAAATTTTAGAAAAATATAAAATTTGATAGAGTTAGATTTAGGGGGCGTGTATTCAATGATGTCTTTTAATAGCATATAAAGTTTCTAAGTAGAATCAATTGTTATTCAATCAATGATTCTAAATCATACATTAAAATCTATATGGTTATTCAATCAATGATTTCAAATCTTATTTTAAAATCCATTGTTATTCAACAAAAAATTCTAAAACTTATTTTGACATCCACTGTTATTCAACATCAAATGATTTTGAAATTTTTTTTTTTTTTTTTGTCAGAATTTTTTGAAAATCTTTAATTTTTAATACTAATAGATTTGAAATCACTCATGGATGAAATTTAATGAACAAATTATTATAAACAAATTCTCACGGATACCGTAAAATTTTTAGAATTCAAATAAATAAACTCTTCAAAATTTTTGAAGATTATAAAACTGATGACGTAAGACTTTATTGATTCAGTAACACATTTTTAATCATTGATTCAATAACACCCTTTTAATCATTAATTCAATAACATCCTTTAAGAGTTTGTCCTATGGTTATTATATATACTTTTTTACCATATATTTCTCCAGAAAGGGGACTAAAATATTATTTTTGTTGACCAATACCATATATGTGTCAATGAGTCGTATAAATTACGGTAAATGAGTTAGTTGAAATATTTTCAATCTAATTATTTTCGTTGTAGCTAGGCCACATTTTTCAATCTTAAACTAATTTTTCTCTATTTCCCAGGCTCTACTTTTTGTTTTCTTTCTAGGAGACTTCTCTTTTTTTGTTTTCTCCTTTTCGAGTGTTTGTCATCGAACCTTCGCGTACGTTATTAAATATATGGTAAAACGTTACGAATTTTTCAAAACCAAAATTTTGAATTGTAAAACGTTACGAATTTTTCAAAACCAAATTTTTGAATTGACTTAAGTCTACCCACCAACAATGTAGCAGGACGGAGCAATAGATTTCTTTTGTTGTTGATACGTTTTATTTGACGTTTTTTAAAAATATTAGACTTTTGTCTTTTTGTAATATGGTTCCAAATCTTATTAACGACTTCATTATATTGACGTCTAAACATACAATCTACAAAAACCATACAGTCATAGCATATCTATTCAGTCTCTTCTCATACACAACTTGTTATTATGCTATACTTAACCATTTAAACGCATATTTGTTCTCATACAATATCTATACTTTCCTTTTTTTCAATTCTTATGACGGCCTCAAACATGGATTGTTTGCTTGGGATTAAACCAAACCTCAATTTAAGTCATCACATCTTAAATGCTAACATTAATACTCAACGAGTATAAAATTGAACATACACGTAAAACTAACAAACGTAAGCACGCAAACATTAACATGATTGTAACAAAAGTTAAAGCACGCATACATAAACGTAAACAAGAATGTTTGGTATTTGGTAAACACTAAAACACAACACAAATGCAAATAGTTACAACTACAAAATTTTACAAAGTTAAGAAAATGTTAAGTTGCTATCTGTTTTTTGTTGTTGTGTAAACCATTCTTAACCCACAATCTCAAATAGACGACATAAAATGATCAGCTAGTGGTTTAATTTTATATCACAAACTCAAATAATCAGTAGCCAGGTGATGATTTTAGTTAATAATACGGAATAGAAAAGCCTATGTTACTTTACCTTCCACTTATTAATTAACCAAAATGGTTTAATGTATAAATCAACAACTTATTTTTTCATTCATAGATATATCAAACTTAACCATTACAACATAGCTATGAACTAAAGACATTATGTTACATTTATTGAAAGAACGAAAACACACCCACAACAATCACGCTACATTACACAACAGGACATATATGCAACAAAACCAAACAACAAAACATTCATAAAATGCAACATGTTACTTAATGATGAAATCATAATAAGCATGTTTATATTAGTAATGCGAGACATAACAGTTATACTCGACATTGGCATCACCGGTTTTTAAATCAAACATCTTGGTCCGAGCCTCGACATAACCTCTAGCGAACCGGAACATTCCACTTCCTCCAACTATCGGCATTTCTCTAACCTTGGAGATCACCGTGTTACGACCAAGGATCGTGATTGTACTCCCATTGTACTTCCCGGTCTTGAAAGCAAAATTCATAACCATCAAGAAGCCAATCTGTCCTTGGTCCGCTCCAGCGTAAATCCCTTGGGCGTGACCCACAACAGTCGAGTTCCTTGACACTTGAGCTGTTAGTGCATCGTCCATCATGAAGATCGAACCGAATAAAGAGGAGTTTGAGACCGGCTGTTGGATCATAACGGTGGTATGGTTCATTAAGGAGTCGTGCCAGTAGACTCGAAGGTGGGTGAGTTTCTCCTTTTTGTGGAGGCGAAGGTCTTTTGGGTCCATGGTTCTTGCAAAGTCTTCATTGTCTGTGGCGGAAGCTACGGCGGCGAGGAGGAGGAGGATTTGTGCGGCGAGGACAAGGATGAGCTTTGACATGGTTTTGGGCTGTGTTTGGTATATATATTGATGAAGGTTTGTGTTATACTTAAACGTAACAAGTGTGTGTGCATATATAGAAGAAGAATACACTGTGCAAGATATTTTCAATTATTGGGGCACTTGTAATTAGACGTTAATAAAATCACATTGGTGAGATTTTGTTGTGTTGTCTATAAAGTATGGACCATTTGATGTGTGCTACTTCGTACTGTCAGAGTAAATGATTCCAACTAATTAAAAAAAAAAGAAATAGACACTGAATGATGGAAATATCATCTTTTAAAATTAGTTTTCCAATTAAAATTTGTGTTTTCTGGACACTGATATTATCACTTCTTCCAAATTAAAATAAATAACCAATGACAAAAATAAATAAATAACCGAAGATCTCGGTAAAAAAAAGTATTTTTGTTGCCATTCCAATAAAATGGCTAACTATAGTAAGGAAATAAATGGACAAAATTAATTATTAGCACACGGTAAGAAAATTATTAGCCATTTCAAAACGTATATAAAATGGCTAACTATAGATTTGCAATTTAGTTTATGCTTTTTTAATGGGAGTGTGTATAGAAATATAAAATTTAGTTATCAATTAAAAGTAAAATGTAGTCAATTTCTAGCTAAATTCATGTAGTTCTATGCGATGCTTTTAATTTTTGTGGGAGTATATATATAACCTAATTTTATTGTTAGTTTGAGCAATTTTCTGTTTAGTAAACCACAATATACCACATGTGTTAAATGACCCGAACTTTTTTCCTGAAAAAAGCTGAAGAAAGTGGTCCGGACAGCGGAGTTGGACAATGACTTCACTGAAATNCGTACACATCATTTTTTTTTTTTTTTTTTTTTTTTTTGTAAACGGACGTACAAATCATCTTTCTGTGAATCAAATTATCAATGTTGAGATGTAAGAAATAATTGTAATCGATCGCACTACAATTCTTAGAAAAGGAGCCGATGTAAAAAAAGTAATTTATATTCGACATTTATAGAACCTTTAGGTTGAATAAACAATTTAAAACCAGGAAGAACATCTCATTTTCATTGATTTATGATGAACGGAAAAAAAAAAAACATCGAATCATTATGCATAATATGTACTTGGTTGGCAGTTAGAAAGAGTCATGTAAAAGACTATATAATATTTTTTTTTTATCAAAGACTGTATAATATGTAAATATATATGTAATACATCAATTTCGATAATCTTTTTGCATTTAGTATGAACAAATTTTGATTGTCATTATTATATCATGGTTTGTAAATCACACATGCAAAGTAACTTTAGACCATCCTTATTGGTGACACTTAGACCATGTCCAACCAAAACATTTTGGAGGATGTTATATGCTTAAAATATATTATTTTTTATTAATATTATAATTAATATGTAAAAGAGGGTGTCTAATTAAGATTTTGGGGTCTTAAATAGACTTTTACAACCTTCTCTCTCATTCCTTTAGACCCCAATCTAATTTTATTTTATTTTTTTCATTTTCTTTTTTCTAAAGACCCTTCCCAAAGTGTCAACATTGGATATGGTCTTAGGAGATGTCATCAATTAAAAGAAAATCAAAAAAATAAAAATAATAGGATGAGTGTCATGAAAAATGAGAGAGAATAGATTTTGTGTCTCCATTAAGACATTCTTTAATCTCTTATGACACTCAAAAATTTAAATATTAATAAAAATAATAATTTTATATAAATAAGACACTTAGTTGAAGGTTACCAATAAGGATGCTCTTAGAACCATATGTATCGGACGCCAAAAAACAAAAAACAAAAACCATGTGTATCGTTCCCGAAAAAACTTTGAAAGGTGATGAAATGTACTACGTATGGACCCATATATTTCAAGTTTTCTAGTCCGTGACGTCAATTGATTTTTGAATAATGGTTACTTTTGTGATCGCACTTCCATTATGCATACATGTCTTGAAAGCGAATATTCATCCCCATCAAGCAATGTAGATCACGTTGGGCCGCTCCTGCGTAGAAACTTTGGGCCTACGCTGCGACAATAGAATTAATCGGCTCATCATTGTGATCCAAAGGCAGTATAGTTCCCATAAAGCTACTTCGGTCCCTTTTTTTTTCTTTTTCTTTTCTATATATGTTAAATCTTATAGAATAGAGAATGTATTATTGAGTTGTCTGATACAAGATCATTAGACACATATATATAGTGTCCAACATTACCATATCGATAACACCAAATAACGTAAATCTTCTTAATCCTTATCACATAGAATATTTAAGAGGATATTTTTTGGTTGGGCTTCACAAGCTTTATTTCATAACCGGGCTTAGATGTCTACATCACATAGTCCGCAAGATACACATCTTGCTCTGCAAGTTACCTCTAATAATGTAAAATTAATTATATTTCTAATTGTTTTTACTGTTTAAATTCTATAGATTGCTTTATGATTAGTTATTATTTTGGAGTTAATGATAGGTTATGTTTTGCTTAAATAAATTACAAAATTTAATAATTTTTTAATTTATACGAAAAATCTAAAACATCAACTAATTTTTAAAAATGGGTATATATCGAAATAACTTTTATTCAACGGGTATAAAAGTCTATAAGAAAAAAAACAAATAGCCTTCCAACAAGTTATTTCCAACGGGTATAAAAGTCTATAAGAAAAAAAACAAATAGCCTTCCAACAAGTTATTTCCAACGGGTATAAAAGTCTATAAGAAAAAAAAACAAATAGCCTTCCAACAATCATCTATCACTCACAAGTCACAACACACAAAACAAAAACATAAAACAAAAATTTATAAAAGCATTAAAGAAAAGGAGACATAATCATCAATCAATAGTCAAAAATCAATAATGCAAAACATAACAATTATACTCAACAGTAGCATCTCCTGACTTTTGATCCCACCACATGGTCCTAGCCTCGACATAACCTCTAGCGAACCGGAACAGTCCACTTCCTCCGATCACAGGCATCTCTCTAACCTTTGTCAACACCGCGTTACGACCAAGAATCGAGATGGTACTACCGTTATACTTCCCTGTCTTAAATGCGAAGTTCATCACCATTAGCGCAGAGGCATCGCGTTGGCCCGTGCCAGCATACATCCCTTGAGCCTGTCCCACTAAAGTCGAGTTCACCGAGACCTCGGTGGTTAATTTGTTATCGATGGCAGTGACCGATCCAAAGAAGGATGAGTTGGAGACAGGAGGTCGTAGCACGACCGAGCTAGGGTTCGAACCACTTAGAATGTCGTGCCAATAAACACGGAAGTGGGTGAGTTTCTCCTTACGGAGACCGAAGTGTTTTCGCTCTATTCTTTTCGCAAAGTTTTCGCCTTTATTAGCCGAGACAACGGCTAAGAGGAGTATTTGGGATGCGATGATGAGGATTATTAGCTTTGCCATTTTGTGATGGACTATGATTTGTGTTTTGGTTTCTCCTTGATGATGTATTAGACTATATAGTAGAAGAAGATGGTGTATTCATATTGGAATATTATGCCACAAGACACATTGGGTGGTATGAATATTTGAATTTTATATGTGCCATGACTCATAAGTCATATTCGATGGCCAGAAAAAATGAAAACAATAAAAAGTCTTAATCACTAATTAAAGCAGCCTTAAGGTTCTTAATTTTCTTTCCACCTAATTAATTTTCAGAAGAGGGGGAAAACACTAGTGCTTTGGCGGGAAAATTGTCGTTTAATTCCTCAACTTTATCAATGTAGCGAATTTATTCCCCAAATATTCGGGTTACACATTTATTCCTCAACTTTGAGTTGACCATGGCAATTAGAGACAAAAAAATTCAATTTTTTATTTTTAATAATAAAATATTCATTTTTGAATTAAAATAATGAATTTTTAATCAAAATCTTTTTTTTCTCTTTTAAAATTCACACAATATTAATTAAAACCCTAAAAAAAATCTTAAAAAATCGTAAAAAAAATTCAAAAATTCTTAAAAAATACATTTTCATTATTTATTCCAAAATAAAATTAGTTTAAAAAATTCAAATTTTTAAATAAGAAATTTTCCAAATACCAATCTAAAATTTAAGAAAAATATAAGGAAATCCCAAAATTTTTAGAATCATACATACATATGTATTAATATTTTATTGGGTTGGACCATGATTTATATGTTTCAAACTCGTTTATAAGGAATTATGTTATATTAAATATTTTATTATTTGGAAAATATGGACCAAATTTTTTTACACATAAATCTTGGTCAATCCCAATAAAATTTTGATACATATGTATATATGATTTTAAATTTTGGGGGGCTGCTTTAGCTTTTTCTTAAATTCTAGATTGATGTTTGGAACAAAAACATTTATAGAAAATTTGAATTTCCAGTTTAATTTTATTTTAGAATTAATGATGAAAATATATTTTTATTATAACTCATTATTTTTTTTTGAATTTTATAAGTTATCTCGATTTTTCTTTTTTTGTTGTGATTATTAAAAGAAAAAAAATATGATTTTGATTAGCAAATTATTATTTTAATTAAAAAATGAATAGTTTATTATTAAAAATAAACACTTGACTTTTTGTCTCTAATTGACACGGTCAACTCAAACTTGAGGAATAAATGTGTAATCCGAATAGTTGAGGAATAAATTCGCTACATTAGAAAAGTTGATGAATTAAACGACACTTTTCCCGTGCTTTGGCTTGACTTTACTTTATGTTCTTTTAGTTTTTTTTTTTTTAAAGCTCCAAGAAATAGTTATGATTTTTCAAATATCAAAAATAAATTAACTTTTATTAAATTTCATATATATATATTTATGAGTTTAATTTATTTAGGTTAGACATTTTTGAATTATGCGCTAATTATATTTTATTTTATTCAATTATGTCACTGTTAAAAGTCTTTGATTGGCGACTAGTTTTATTCCAACATGTTATTACTTTTTGATGTTTACCATATTTAATTGAATTTTTGTTTACCAATTAGCAATGTGGCATGACATTATTGGTTGCTCAATATATTTTTAGTTGACATGATGTGTCGATGTTTTCCTTTGGCTCTGGTATGGGTCTTGTTCATACTTCCAAGTCTTTCTTTAATCAGTCCGCTATAATCAACTATTATAATAATTCATATAAGACATATGTACTAATCAACGAAAATGCCGACGTAATAGATGATTCGTGGAAACATGCTGCTCCGATCTTTAGGTTGGGATGGATACTTTACTCGTCAAGGGAAACATAAAATAATACTTTTCAAGGTTAGATCTTTAGGAAAATTCGTCTTTTTTATTAAGACACACTGAAATCACTAGCACCAACGAATAAGCTACAAGTCTTGGTTGTTTGTGAATATATTATTATTCTTACATATATATGTTTTAAATAAATTACTATAATCGTTGAATACAACCAAGATTTGTAAGCACAAGGGAGTAAGCTACAAGACATATACGGATAAGTCGTTAAATACAAATTTGAATGTATATGTAAACTCAAAAAAATAATAAATAAAAGACGAGAACCTCCCAAAAAAATGTGATATTTGCAAAATATAGTTCAAACCGTATATTAATTATTTAACTAAATGTTCTTAGAGCATTACTTTAAAGATTAAAATCTAACCAACACATGTTTGAATATAATTTTTTGAATTTTCTTCGCCAGTTAAATTGACCGAATCAAAATAAACCGATAATATTTGTCTAGAAAAAATTATTCTGATACAAGTAATTAAACTTAAAACCAAACGCAAAACCGTAAAAACATAAATAAACCAATACATACTTGATACTACTTAAGAAAAGACACACATCATATGACACCATATAATGATATTATGTAATCAATAATGCAAAACATAACAGCTATACTCCACAGAAGAATCACCGGTCTTGGGATTAAACATCTTGGTCCGAGCCTCAACATAACCTCTAGCGAACCGAAACATTCCACTTCCTCCAATCACAGGCATCTCTCGAACCGTTGATGACACAGCGTTCCTACCAAGAATCGAGATCGTACTCCCATTGTATTTCCCACTAGTGAATGCAAAGTTCATCACCATCAATAAGCCCACTTCCTTTTGGGCCGCACCAGCGTACATCCCTTGGGCCTGGCCCACTACAGCCGAGTGTATCGAAGCTTCAGTAGTCAAAGGGTCATCGATTATGTTTACCATACCAAAAAGAGAAGAGTTAGACAAAGGTGACCGGATCAAGGCGAAGCTGGGGTTCGGACCGCTTGCTACCTCATGCCAGTAGACGCGGAAATGTGTGAGTTTTTCTTTGTGGAGGTTGAATTGTTTTCGGTGAATGGTTTTTGCGAAATCTTCACCGTGGACAAAGGCCGTAAGGAGGAGGATTTGTGTTGCGACGATGAGGAATAGGATAATCAACTTTGCCATGTGTGTGGACTCTGTGATCATGTGTTTTGATTTTTTGTTGAGAGTGTGTGTAGTAGTTGAAGAAGGAGGCTAGACTATGTACTATATAGTGGTCACAGAAGATAATGGCGCATGTGTATAAATTATAAAAGGTAATTTTGCCAACCAAAAAGTGAGGGAAAGATATTCGCTTTTTTCTCTACCTAACTTAGATTCATCCAGAAGTATAGTTTTCATTTTATTGTTTTCCGAGTTTTGAAAAATAATAGTTGATCTCAAAACTCGCGTGATAAACTCGCGTGATAGAGTACTCTGATGGGGAAAATGGTTCTATGCATCATACCTTTGTAAGTTTGGTAATCCATGTACCATAGCACTACCATTGGTTTACTCATTCCGTTCCTAAATGTTCCTATAAGATAAGACAAAATAAAGAGATTAATTATGTTTCAATACTATAAATTCTCATATATATATATATATATATATATATATATAACTCAATTCCAATAATTGATTGTTTGAAAAATATCAAATACTATTTTTTGAAATTTATAATTTATTGTATAAAACTAACAAATCTATCTTTGTAAGCTAAGTTTTCATTTTTTGAAAATTCATCTTTCTAGAATTGGGAGAAAAAGAGAGAATATAGGATAATTCAAAATATCCTCAAAGGTTTGCTCTTCAACTCCTATGTTTCGTGGTTTCACATATCAAAATTTCAAATTTGAGACTATGATTCGTGTTAGAGCAAAGATTGTAAGTTGCAGATGTATTAAAATTAGAATGTAGTTTGCGCTTGGGGAGGTTAGACCATCCTTAGTGGTAGATTGTTTAATTGAGACATTTAAGACATTTTTAAATGGGTTTCTACCCATTTTAAATCGACACTTCAATTTTTATAATTTGTTTTTTCTCCTTTTTTTATTTATTTTTAAATTTATACACTCAATTAAACAACTCTAAGGATGCTCTTAGTAGCACTCTTCCTGTTGAAGGAAGCCTTGACCCCATAGGTTTGAAAAAAGTTAATTGTGGAGTCTTTACAGCTCAAAGTCATCAAGGATGATAATAAGGTTTGTAATAATCGGAAATTTTATTAAATTATAATACGCTAGTATGGAATAACCAACCCTACATTTTTTGAAAAAAATAACATTTCTTTGCGAAACTTGAACACTTGTCTCGAACAAAAAAAAAATAACAACGGAATATGTCATTACTACAAAGATTTTTGTTTGTCTGTATAGATTATACAAGTTTGAATAAGAGTTGCATTCACATGTTGGAACCCGTCGTGGAGATTTCAGTTAGATTGGAATTAAGTTAGTTCGATTGGTCCAATTAATGAATTTTGATTGAGACGATTTTATTATTTTAATATAACCACTTTTAGCTCTCTGTAATTGGGTTTCGGTTTACATGAAACCACTAGCATACTTAAAAACGGAAATACATTGATGATAGATCTAGAAATTGTATAATTTATAGGAAATTTTATAAACATTATAATATGTGTGAAAATCTAGAAAAATTTTCTTTTAGAAATGGAGGGAGTATTGGTAAATTTTATTTCTATAAAACATTGATGATAAAATAATCAAGAACAAACAAGCACTGACCATTAGCATAATCCGGTTCGTTTATATTGACATTTTGTTTTTAGCTTTTTGATATGGGCTTATCACTTGTGTAAAAAATTAAATAGATTTTAGATAACCAAAAACAATATGTAATTTAACAGTGCATATTGGCCTTTTTTTTATAGATGTAACTAGGTTTTAGACCCGCGCTACGCGCGGGTATAGGTTTATCAGTTTATTTAACATATTCCGTGGATTTATATATATTAATTGTTTATATATACATTTTGGCTTTGTGAACTTCTGAGTATCAATTTGATGAAATTATGGTAAAAGTTTATTTCACTTAATTTTCAAGAACAATTTTCTAAGTGTTTTTCGTTTATCCAAAAAAAGAATATGTAAATGATTTTAGAATATAATTTGTTGATAACGTTTTTGAGATATTTTTTCTTTTTTTTGTTAGCTTATTCATTTATTCTTTCTATTGTATCTCTAGAGGATTATATTTTTTTTTTTGCTATTTTAAGTAAATGTTTCATAAAGTATAAAAGAAACATATTTCGGTAATGCGCCTATAACCATCATAAAACAAATAGAGTTATATATAACAAATTTAAATTTAGGCTACCTTTATATTTTAATATGAGAGGCAACATTTAATTAAAAGAGAAATATTGTATTTGTGTGCATTTTCTCTTTTACCGTCATTTTCTACTAATCTCTCAGCGATCAAAGGCATCATTAGTCTTTCTTATTCTCTAAACCATGTTAAGAATGATGAATAATGATGTGAAGAATCTATGAGAAAGTAAAAGCTTGAAGAGTTAGAGTATCAATCTGCCTTCGGTAACCACTTCTCCTAGGAAGAGACCGCCAGCGCTCTACCTTTAGAGCATATTAGTCTTCTTGTTTGTCCTCACGGTCTCTACGCCGAGCAGATCTCCAACACCTCTTTCACTTCACCTCACAAGCTCAAGCAACGTATGTTCTTTTTACTCTCTCATAAACTTTGTCCATTAGTTTTATGTTCTTGATTTATGATGGCAACTATAATGGAAGTGCAGAGTGATCTCAGAAGAAGAACGCTAATATGTTTTGTGACTAATTCATTCAATGTCAATGAGTGATTTCACATATGTAATTTGTAGATAGAAAATAAAGATTAATTCTTGCAAGTGGCAAAAAAAATTAACAATAAACAACCTACGACGCTACAATTTTTTATGATTTGGTTTCATAAATAAATATAATGTAGTAATAATGATAGCAATAATCTAAGTTTCAACCTACGTAGCTCCCTATAAGGTACTAATAGCGATAACAACAATCAAATCAAAGTGTAACTGATTTCATATCTTTTCATCCATAAGTAGAACTTCTAGACCCATAATTCAGACTTCCTAGAGTTTCTTGCTTCCCATAAATGAATGACCCTCAGAATGACTTTTTTTTTGCTAAAACCTTTTTGAAAATCATCAAATATTAAGATAGAAAGTGATTCTTAAAATTAAATAATATGTTTTCTGTTTTTAAAAACTTGATTCTTCATGGTTTAAGTTATACTATATTGTATTTATACTTGAGTCAATTCTTAAAAATAAAGAAAAATTCTTATTGTGATATATAGTTAATTTTCTTTTTGGTTAGTACAAAAAAAAAGATAATTTATAACTAACATAAGGTATCAATATGTTTTTTATAATTTGTCATTTCCTTTTTAAGTTTTTTTTTTAACTTTCCATTTAAAAAAATAATAATACAAATATGTTTAATATTTTTTTTGAATTTCGTTTTAATTTTTTGTGATTTTTTTTTCCTTTGTGTTTTCCCTAATTTGTAAGGTATGCCAATTTTTTATGTAGGCTTTTTCTTTGAAAATATCTTTTTTTTTAAAGGACAATATAGTAATTTATAATCTAACATTAAGGCATTAATAGCTTTTTTATAATTTTTCATTTACTTTTTAATGTATTTAAAAACTTTCCATTTTCAAAAAACTCAAATATGTTTAATGTTTTTTTTTTAATTCGTGTTTTGAATATTTTTGTGATTATTTTTAAACATTTTCCCCCCTACTTTGTAAGGTATACCATTTTTTTTTTCTATTAGACTTTTCTTTTGACAATATCCTTTTTAAGAAAATAAGACAAATATTTTGTTAATCGATTTTTTTTTCTTGAAATTATTCTTTTTTTAAAGGAAACACAATTAAATATATCCCTGATCGAATTTCTATTTTCGCCGAACGCTTACTTATCACGTGGACGGCCTTAGAGCGTTATAGCTTGAAGTTAATTTTCCGTTTTCTTCAAACGCTTACACGAAAATATCCTGATTTTTTTTTTTTTGTACTTGAAATTGATTTTACTTTTTGTACTTGATTATATCATTTTTAAAAAGATAATCTTTGAAACACCATGTGGAGTAGTTTGTAATAAGATGATGTGCTTATCAAAGTAAAAGCAATTATTAAAGAAAAAAACAACCTAATCAATTTAATATAATTTCATACCCTTTTATCTATAAGTAGAAATTCTAGACCCATAAGCATACCCGATTTATTAGGGTTTCTTACTTCTGTGAATGACCCTCACAATAACTTCTTTCTTATTAAAATCTTTTTTTTAAATCATTAAAGACCAAGGTAGGGAGTGATTGAACCGGAAGAGAAACAGATGTATGAGGCATAGCTTAAAATCAATATGTTTTTTCTTCTTTAAAATTAGTTAATGTAATTTGATTCTTCATGCTTTGTGTTAAACTATATAGGTGAGGCAATTCCTATAAATTAAGAAAATTTCTTAATGTGATATTTAGTTAATTTTCATTTTGGTTAGTACAAAAATAGATAATTTATAATCGAACATAAATGTATTGATATCTTTTTTCATATTAATGTATTTTTTGAACTTTCCATATTTTCCAAAAAAACACAAATGTTTTTGTGATTATTATTACTTTCCTTTTCCTTATGTTTTCTGATTTTTTTTTTTTTTTTATAAATTTATTGTTTATTTTTAAAAATTCGTTTTTATATTTTTGGTTATTTTTTATTTTATTTTTGTTTGTGTTTTCCCGAATTTATTGAAAATATCCTTTTTATTTTTTTGTAGCTTGAAATTATACTTTTTAAGAATTTGAATTTTTTTTTCTTCATAATTTGTCATTTCTTGTATTTTTTTAACTTTCCATTTTTACCAAAAAACACAAATATTTTTAATACATTTTTTTTTGAAATTCGTTTTTATATTTTTTGTTATTTTTTTTTGTGTGTTCCATTATTTATTGAAAATATCCTTTTTAATTCTTTTTTACTTAAAATTATCCAAAACAAAAATAGATAATTTATAATCTAACATAAATGTATTGATATCTTTTTCATATTAATGTATTTTCTTGAACTTTCCATATTTTCCAAAAAAACACAAATGTTTTTGTGATCATTATTTCTTTCCTTTTCTATATGTTTTCTGAATTTCTTATATATATATATATATATATATTTACTATTTATTTTTAAAAAATTCTTTGTTATATATTTTTGTGGTTATTTTTGTTTTTATTTTTTGTGTGTTTTCCTAATTTATTGAAAATATCCCCCCCCCTTTTTTTTTGGTGTAAACATTTATTTCCTTAATTTGCAAAGTGTTCTATTTTTTGTTTTGCTATAGACATTTTTTTTTTTGAAATAATCCTTTTCAAGAAGTTGAAAATTTTCCGTTTTCTCCGGTCGCTTACGTGGCACGATACTATCGGTCGTTTAAGATCCTAGGTGGACGGTCTCAGAGCGCTATAGCTTGAACTTTTATTAGTAGTAGATGTAATAACATGAGAAGCTGTCATAAGATTTTTAAAAAAATTTGGGGAAGGTGGTAACTGGGTAAATTTAAATGGTTACATGATTACATCTTATGGGATTCTGTAAGTCCTGATTTTATCTTTCTTTCCTATATGGAAAATTTGCTATTGAAAAATTAAATGTTACACGACTGAGGGGTTAAAACTAGTGAATAAGAATAGTCGAAGAAACAAAAGCAATCGACACAAAAATAGAGAATTTGAGAATCAGCTACAGAACAATAATAATGACCAAACAAACTATAAAAGATATGAAACAAAAAAAATTGGCTTACTTAACATACACTTTGGCATCAAAACTGAATGAAATCTGATCCTATAGTCATAATTTTATCATACTAATAGTACACATCAGTCCAAATTAATGAGTATACATAAAATCCCTCTCTGCCTCTATAACCGATCAATAATCAGTCGTCCAAATAGTAGTATGAGCCAGCAGCCTTTTGCTCCCTGTCTTTGATGGACTCTAGCTTGTTTATCCTTGGCCTGAAGTTTGTCGGATCCCGTCTGAATGTGATGTTCAAGTGCTGCAAAGGACAATATGTTGAGTTTAGAGAGGATTGATTTATGTTAACAAAAATAGTCTTAAATATATTACCGATAAGAAGAGGTTCATTCCACTGAGCAGTGACTGTGGAGAATGAGCCGTAGCCTTGATGGATGGCTGTCCTTCATACACTATGACTCTGTCCGCCAGATAGGTTGCCATTATGAAGTCATGCTCCACAACAAATGCGGTTTTCTTTGCGTGCAAGATGAACCGTTTTATAACCTTTGAAGCTGTGATTCTCTGCTCTGAGTCCAGATAGGCACTTGGCTCATCGATCAGGTAGATATCTGCAGGCTTCCCCAAGCATAAAGTTATGCCAACCCTCTGTGACTCTCCACCCGAGAGCGTGTTTATCGGTTGATCCAACAACTGCTCGATCTGAAGCGGTTTCATTACATCTGATACAAACTGAGGATGCATATACGCAGCCCGAATCCTCTCATGAAGCAGCTGTCTCACTGTACACTCACGCTGTGCATCATATGTTTGTGGTTTGTAAGACACGTTGAATGATGGCATATCCTCTTCTACACCCTCGTCAGGTGGCAGAGCACCTGCCTACAGTAGGATACAAGTTCCGTTCAAATAAAAGTCTAATTACAATGAGGAGAGAAACCAAGTAGAGGAATCATACCAGCATCCGGATGAAGGTCGTTTTCCCTGTACCGTTCTCCCCAAGCATCACAACAATCTGTGAGTCGGTAAACTCTCCTTCCATCACTTCCAGCTTGAAATTTCCAAGAGTCTTCGTCATGTTCGGGTATCTGTATCTTGCATAAGACTGCACTTCCCCTTCACTCTCTTGTAGAGTCTCGGAAACCTTAAGAATTGAAAGAGTACTATATTAGTCACATATTACACCACTTCTCTAGGAGGAGGCCATTGGGAAAGCTTTACCTTGAAGGTCAAAGATACATCCCTGAAACGCAAGTTTTCTGTGGGAATAAACCCAGCCAAGAAAACGTTGATTCCTTCTCTAACAGAAAAGGGGAGAGTCACGACACCATAAGCTCCCGGTTTGCCATACAAACAGCAAACGAAATCGGACAAATAGTCAAGGACGCTGAGGTCATGCTCAACAACAATCACGTAGCTGCAGCAAAAGTAAAAGCCATGTAAGTAGCACACTTGGTCCAGGAGAAACAGAGAGATTCTAATAAACTCAAACCTGTCTGGCCTGAGGAGAGACCGTATAACTTGAGCAGCTTTAAGCCTTTGCCTCACATCAAGAAAGCTGGATGGTTCGTCAAACATGTATATCTCAGCCTTCTTTATAAAAACTGCGGCAATCGCAAACCTCTGCAGCTCTCCACCAGATACTTCTTTCGCTTTACGGTCCAGGATCGGGTCTAGCTCCAGATCAGCACAGATATCTGCCATCACTCCTCTCTCGTCCATCTTCTCAAGCCTCTTACCAAGCTCACCTTGAACAACTTTTTTTATTTGGTCAACATGTTGTGGCTTTATAGCGGTCTGTCATACAAGAGGCATCATACTTGCTTAATGAGATGCTTCAATAGAAAATATCAAGATTAATGTTCCCCCAACCTTTAGATTTTCTTCTACCACACGGGTGAAGTAGCTTTGAAGTTCTGACCCGCGGAAATAAGTCAGAATCTCTTGCCAGTCAGGAGGATTCTGCCCAAGAGGTAACAGAATATATCAGTTACACGAGAGACGCAATCTATGCATAAAGGACTATATAAACTTAAAGAGAGGGTATATTTACATTAAATTTGCCAAGATTTGGTTTGAGTTTTCCAGCCAAGATCTTGAGAGCAGTTGATTTCCCAATGCCATTTGTTCCAACCAAGCCCAGGACTTGCCCCGGCTTCGGTACTGGAAGCCTGTACATCCAGATATATTTCAGAGTCATAAAGACAATTACCAGACAGATTCAACGAGGCAAAATAAAAAATTAGCTAACCTGTGCAACTTAAAAGAATTGGCCCTGTAGCGGTGAGTTGTATCTTTCTCTAGGTCCCTTGGAAGATTGATGATCTGAATAGCTTCAAACGGGCATTTCTGCGATTGCACACCACCAAATCTCCTTGACAAAACGTCCATTTTGCAAGTGACACATTCATTGTAAATTGATATAGCCTACCTTGACGCATATACCACATCCAATACACAGCTCCTCCGATAAAAATGCACTCTTAGCAGCAGAAGTCACCTCAATACAAAGTTTCCCTAGAGAAACAAAACCACGTTATGCACAAGGTTCAAACAGCAATAGTCTTTTCCACACAATAAAATAGGTTAGCCCGAGAATGAAAACGAGGAAAAGTACCCGTCTTGACTACAGGACAGCTCTTCTTACACTCCTGACGGCATTTCTTCGGCTTGCACCGGTCCTCGGCTATGATAGCAATCCGCGTCAATCGATCCGCCATCCTCTACAACGATACTACAAGATACACAAATCGCAGCGGTACGATTACAGGTTTAAACTGGATGTTTCTTTCATAAGCGAAGAATAACAAAGCAGTGACAAAGTGAGAAAAAAATATATATAAATGTAGATCTCTGTGAAATAGGAACTTGTGATAAATTAGAATCAAACAAAACCACAAGAACCTCATATCCACAACATAGAGACTCACATAAGCAGAGACGCAGAGACAAATAGCCTAGCAATTACGAGAACTAAAGACCAAAAAACTGAATTCAGATTCACATAGATTAATTTGTGTTTTAAACTTAATCAAACACGAAGAGCTAGAACCAAGGAGGAGGAACTTCCTGAAACATGCATCGATCATACCAAAAACAGTAAAATCACAATTCAACTCAGCAATCACGCCAATATTAATGTGGAATAATCGACATCAGAGCAAAACAAGCATAAGAAGGTGAAGATGAGAAAAAGAAAACAGAGGATCTAATACCAGTAAATAGCAGATTGGCAGGAGAAGATCTAGGAAGCCGTAGGATCGACGAAACTGAATGTGGCCAAAAGGATTAGGGCTTGATTTTGTAATTGTAACTGATGTTTTGTTTTCGTATAATATATATGATTAAGGCATTTTGGTCTTGTATAATATTGTGGACCTACCGACCAAAAAATGACAAAAGTGAGAAATAGGGTGGACTTAAAAAAACCAAAGTACAAGAGAAAGACATTCAAAGACATTAAAAGATCAGATTCGATAACGGCGTTTTAAGATTAGGATTCTGACTCGTGTCTTAGCCAATCACCGTACCGAATAATATCCTGTCTCAGCCAATCACCATCTCTTGTCTTAATAACATAGGAACATTAAATTCCTTCTTATCTTAATATTCAATCTACTATTTTATTCAATACAACTATATATATATGGAATTTATTAAAAACTAGAAAATATTTAGACTTGACCCCCAAAAAAATAAAAATTAGACATCATATATTACATCAGTAAATTTTTCAAATGTTTTGCATTTTTTAAAAAATACATATTATTCATTCAAAAACTTCCAATCGACTAAAAGACTCTTCCACCATTTTTTATATTTACCGTATTTTAATAGGTCAATGGAATACATTTTATTTAATTTTTATTAAAAAAAAATGGGGAAACATTATATATTCTCGTACGGTGTCTCCTTTCCATCAACTTTCCAAATTTTTCATTACATTTTAAAGTTTGACTACTTTCCATTTGAACTTCTTACGAGGAAAAAAAACTGAAATACATTATTTTGAAGCTAAAAATATATTGTTCAGAATATTTGCTAACCGCAATTAATTAAATAACGTGAAACGATTACAATTTTAATTATAAAATAGTTATGTTTGTTAAACTCAAAACTACTTACGGAAACGAAAAAAGAAAAAACGAAGCAATGATGACTTAATCATAAAAGACTTGGGGTTAAGGCGTAAACTTGTTTTCTTTTTTTAGATCACACGTAAATTTGTTGATATTTTCGATTTCTAGTATAAAATTTATGTTTGGTTAGTCGAAATGATATCGTATCTTAGATCCAATCATTTCACAACTAAATTTAATTTGAAATACTAGTTGGATGTTAAAAGTTTGAATTGTCTCTTGATTACTAAAAACAGACAAAGAGGAGAACAACATATAAATAAGAAAAGTAAAATATAGCTAATGTATAAGACTGGAGATATGAAAGGCTGTCACATTATGTTTATATATACTTTATAATACTCAATTTTATGCATCGCTCGAGATAACATATAGTTTTACTGATATAAATTTTTCTTAAAAAAAAAAATAAAAATTGTACCTACACCGACGAGTTTGGGCGACCAACTTATCTTCTTTCATTTAATTGGGTTTTTATTTTTAGTATAAACTCAGCCGAAAAAACCAATCCAGCCCAAAACAAAGAAAACTATAGTATTGTATCCCAAAGATGGGTTTCCATTAAGATAGTGTCAAACTGATCATGTTTTTGTAACTTTCATTTATTGCGTTGATCACTTAAAATATGAACAAGTTGCTGGAGATTCAAAAACTTTAGTGTATTAACACACTAATCTAAAACCGGAGTAGGCAGAAAGCAGACTAATCCTCCTCCCTTTAACGACAGCGCTAAACGTGGACTAATTTGATTTATAACCCGGAAAGTATAATACGACAAATTATCCATAAAATCTTTTTTTTTTAATCAATAATTGAGTTAATTATAAGAAAAGGACTGATTCAGAAGAAACTTTTATACGTTACCACTGGTTTGTAAAACTTATGAAAAGAGGATTTCTGTGCTTTTTTTTTTTACTACAAAGACGTTTCTGCCCTTTCCCCTGCTGACGTTTGGTTTTAGATCTAAATGAATGTCTCTCTCTGTACCCTGTAGAAGCTTTCGCAAAACGCATCAGTGATTTTTCAATACTCTTTATCCCCACTTCAATACTCTTTATCCCCACATCGATTCTTCGCGATTATATTCCTCACTCGTCTGTGCCATTTTGTGTTTATTGGATTCGATAGTTTCCGATTCCTTCTTTCCTTATCCGTAAACATATTTGTAAGTTTTTTTGTTTCTGGGTTGTGTGATTTCTGAATTTGTTGTTATGATAGTGCATCTGTTGATTATATCTTTCGTTGGGTTTTAGTGTATATTATTGCAAACTGGTTTTATGAATTATGCCCAATAATGTGTAATGAACCTGGTTTGTGTCTTGCTTATGTCTTTCGTTGCGTTTGAATTTATTAGGTTGTTGGCCTCTGTTGGAAACTGGTTTTATGAATTCTGCCAGATATTCAATATTAAACCTCGTATTGTGTTGTTTATGTACTTCATTGGGTTTTGATTTATTAGGTTTTTGCGCTCTTCTGCAAACTGATTTTATGAGCAAACTGATTTTATGAGTTATGCCCAATAGTGTGTATTTAACCTACTATTTTTCTTCTTTATACAATGTGGCCACTTAACGTATATGTGTTTCATTGCACAATCGTTTGGTTGTTGTTCGCTTTTATTGGTCAGTTTCTAAAATAT
>OVAF01001360.1:0-23011 GCA_900406245.1 Odontarrhena argentea | reverse complement strand
TAATCGAACAATAACCCTCTCCATCGCCTGTAATTGATTTTTGTTTACCAAGACTCAGCAAACAAAACCTTCGGCTCGAGAGGAACTTCTCGCGGGAGCGGAGCTCGGAAAAAAGCGTCGACAAGATTTTTTTTTTCTTTTATTCAGCTTTTTTTTTTGCTCGGTTTGGTTTTCGGTTTATTGGATTGATATTGATTCAATTGACCAATTTTTTCTTTTTTTAAATTTGTTCGCGAGGGGCATTTTCGTCAATCTTCAATCGATGAGAATGAGGAGCATTCTAGCACTCAATTGAGAGCATTTGTCTACTTTTTCTCTATTAAGAGCATTCTAGCACTTTGTCCATATCTTTCCGCAGACCTTAGTGTGCGGGCAAAATTGCGACCATACTATTATTTATAATGGTTTGCTTGCAATTCAGAGAACTATTGCTATTAGCCTTTTCTATATATATGTCTTAGTGTTAAGAAAATATACATATTGGTAAAAGCGGTTAAACTTAGGGTTATTATATTGCTCAAACTTAGCTTTGCTCTATCTTAAATAAACAGAGATAAAGAATATAAAATTATTTTAAATCTATTAGAATTTAATTGTGGACTGAAATCTCGCATTTTCAATTTGCAATACACATAATCCAAACTCACTAGGCGTTTCTTTCATACTCCCATTATATCTCTCGAAAACCTGATCTATAAAATTATAAAAATTAAAAACAATGGTAGTTTCTTAATACGAGTTTCTTAAATATTTTATTAATAAATTTTATTATTATTTAATTTTAGAGGTTCTTAAATTATGGTTTGAGGTTCTTATATAAGAGACTCATGTACTTCTCTTTCACTGTTTTAGAACCTCAACTTAATTTCATTTTCTTTTCGATTTTCTTATTAATTAGGGGTTTTTTTTATTAAGAATCTCTATTGGACATGTTCTTAGCATCACTAAAAAATTTGATCCCTACATTCATTAAGTGTGCTGTGAATTTTTTTTTCGAAGGATATCATTCAAGGTAAACGACACTAAAACTCATAAAGACTAATTTAATGTTGGAGCTAATTAGGATTACTAATTTATTAAGAAGTTGCTAAAATATTACGCAAAATAACATGGTGACACAATTTCCTACAAATTTTTTTTGTTGGCTCTCCCTCCCCAAGCATCTATTTAACTCATGTAATTTTCCACAAACCTTCCCATAATAATCCGTGTTCTTTCTCTAGGTATTTTATGCCATGAGATGACTACAAATAAGTTTCGGTACATTTTTCNCATTTTTTTTTTTTTTTTTTTTTTTTGCTAGGGGAAGTGATATTTTTGGATACAAGTCTCATAGAAAAAAAAACTGGCTTTGGAATATAGTTTTTTTTTATTATTATTCCATCACGTCTTTGCAAGTTCTGTGATTAGCAAATTGTATCACTTTGTTCTCTTCGATGAATCCGCATATATTTTCACATAATGGAGTGAAATGAGTTTGTATGAGGTTTAAAAAATGTTAGACTATGGGTAGGGTGGAAACTAAAAAGTGAGATGGCCAATTAACAAGAGTGGTGAAAAGGAAAAGATGTCCTAAAAATATACTTGTTTCCTAGGTTAGATGGCTATAAGGTTGGGGATGGCGGCTATCTCTCTAGAACTCCCCTTTTGGCGATTTTTAGAGTTTGAGATCTAGATCCTATAAAATTCTTTTGGTTTGATCTAATCTCATTGCCATGAATCCTACCTTTTCACCATTTTATCAGATCTCTTACACTCTATTGTTGTTGCATTTCATTTTGGTTTTTGGTGTATACCTACACCTTAGGTTCCATTGTCGTCACGTGTTCTTATTACAGTCTGCTGATGTTGTCTTTCCCATGGTCCTTCATAGTTGGAAGTTTCCAGTATGTCTGGATCCACTCACGCTTGTAGATTCTCGAGAGAAGAGAAAGGGAATAGTATTGCCAACAACAATCGCTGGGTGCGTGATCCTCCTATTTGACTCACATTAAAACCTACTTGAGATCTGATCGTTCCTAATCGTATAATCTTGATTGGTCGAGTTCTTAATCATGAGATCCAAAAACCTAATGCACTGATTAGGTATACGACTCATCTACGACACCAGAAGGTCGAGTGGTGGGCAACGTGTTCGATAAAGATAAATTTTAGTTCAAATTTACCTATGAGGAAAATATTTGGACTCGATTCTTGTCTCTGATCATATCCATTTTAAATGTTGGATATTTATACTCCAGCAATGGGAAGCCGCCATTTGTGATGCCTTTCCTTTTATGATCTTCTTTTGGATACAAATCCATGGTATCCCTCTCCATGGCTCTACAGAGGGCAACCTACGAGCTATTGGAAAGGAGATTGGACCAGTTTTGGATGGTGATAAAGAAGAAGGTACGCTCAGAGTCAGTGTGAATGCCTTAAAGCATCTAATAATGCATAAATCGGTTTGGTTCCCTTCTGGTCATGGAATCTCTATAGAGCTAAAGTACGAGAAACTAGAGAAACATTGTTTCTATTTTTGGTCAATGGCTTATGAACTTAAATCAAGCCCTCTCAGCCGTAGTCATATCAAAACAGAGGCTAACAAGTCTGGCCTTAATCAGCAACATACTCTCTTGAGATTGGACTATGGCTGCAAAATATATGAGGATCTCTGGTTCTTTACTCAGAATGATTCTTAGGTTCTTCAAAGAAAATTCTCAAATTATTCTCGGGACTATTCTCACGATCCCTCTATATTAAGTACACAGATCGAGCAGTCGGCGTCCTGATGCTTCTTATTCCCAATCCCATGATCCAGCTCAAACCTGAAGCTGGAATAAAAGAGTATAGATCATAAAGTAAAGGATCAACGATGTTATGAGTGGCGTGTGTGTGCCCGGGGTACTAAGCATATGGCTGACTGGCGAGTGGATAATTCATATCATAGCTATAATCTAATTCGTATTCTTGCCACAACAACAATAACCTTCCTCGCATAGAGGATAAACATTATTATCATTGTTCTAATATCGCCTCTCGTGTTGAGCATTTAGTCTCAATCTCTCTGTCTGTGCAAAACACCCTTTTGGAAGCCAAAACGATGAGGACTTCGAAACCAACTTCATCGAATCTAAGGAGGAGATCATCAACATATCAACTATGAAGCAAAGTCCAAGAACGAGTCCATGCACAAGAAAATAAAGAGAGGAGTTCAACACTTCAATAGAGAGCCTCCTAATAACGGTGTTTTTGTGCACCGGGTACCAAATAAATTTAAACCCAAGGATACACAACGAAATTAGTCGATGAAATATAGATGAGATCAAACCAAAGAACCAATTAATGAACAATCTAGACTAGTATGCAATGCGAATAAGTAAATATGAATATGATAGATAAAAAATAAATGCAAACGGATGAGGTGATTATGGATAAAATTTGATATTTTACACTTGCATTGTCAGTCCACACGGTAGCAATTGATAAGAACTATTATCATGCTCATCATTGGGTCTTGGGACTTGTGAAAATGGATTTGTAAGGGGGCTTCATTGATTTTCAACAGTAATGGCTACGCTTTATATGGCTGTATAATAATTGTTTGATTAGTTGTAATTGTATCAAGAACACAAAAGTGCCTCGAGAATTAAAAAGACACATGGAGGTCGCCAAGTTGTAATTTTGTAATACATATAATTAACTTCGTTGATTTTATTTCAATCATTGTCGTATAATGCATGAATGGATCTCAAACTCTCAATATATGTTGTACATATATTATGAAGCATTACTTTTGCACATATACGAAATGAATTATCGACAACATAGCTAATAACTACCACTTGGACACTGATTCTCATGCCCAAATACTAATAAATATCAAAGAAGAAAACTTAAATAAACAAATCTAAGTAGGTATAATACGACAGGCTGTCTGATTTATATGCGCACAAAGAAACACACACGTAACTGTTTAATCTACGCATCTAAATTACCATTTTCTTTCCATTTAAATTAAATGTTTAATCCTATTGATTTAATGAAGGCATGAAGCTTACAAACACGACAACAATAATATAATCGCATTGTAATATTCGTTAGTTCGTCGATCTTTGTTTCACAACTGGCTGACCTAATAGCCAAATCCTGCATATTGCAGACTGTAGAGAGCGGGATTCGATCCCTGGTACATGGATGATTCATGCCTTCTGTGGACTTGTCCATTACCACTAGACCAATGTCATTTGTGCATCAACAACATTGTTATAACTTTATTATACTCTAATCCTTTACCAATAAAATAATTCTAAATCTTTTTTATTTTTCAAAAACCCATATAGTCTAGCTGGACAAAATGGACAAATCACCTATTTTTAGAACGTTCTAAAACCAAAAAATATTAGAATTTGTATTGATGTTAAAATAAAAACAATATTTTTATGTATTTGTATATAGACATTGCCTACAGGAAAGCCTCGCCAATTAATAAGGCTTTTTTTTGTTCCGAATCATAGCATGAGAAAGCATAGGTAAAAAGAATATATATTAGGATGTTACTAGTTTGTGTTTCTATTTAAAGCACAATTAAAAATATAAAACATGTGACAGTGTGAAGGCATTTAACCAAAGAAAAAAAGTCTTCCTAAACATCTTTTAAATTTTCACCTAGTTATTATATTATTGAAAAGATTATGTCATTAAGAAGAGAGAATTTCTTAGGACAAAAAGAAAAAAACATAAAAAAGAGAAATTCAAAAATATTATTTTTGGTGATATATATGATAGCGGAAGCAGCAAAAATCTAAATTACGAGTTAAAGAGCAACTTGAATCAAATGATGCTTTGGAGTTGCCTAACGGGCCCATGACAAAGTCTAAATTTCATACCCGACCTCTGAGATACACAACCCACGGAAGACCGGGTTATGAACATTAAACAGTTCAAAATTCTCTAATTGTCATCGTCATCGCTTTGGCGCCATGATTAAAAACCGACACGAACGCTCTCACCAACAACTCAAATCTGCTTATTATCTGAAAGGAGGAGGGATGAGTAACTTGGGAGTCACTCAGTGAAAATAAGCTAGGTTTATCTGTCCTCGATTCGCAAGATAACCTATTTTCACAAGAGCACCAAATATCAAGCAGCAAGCAACAAACAATAACCCTAAAAGCAAACATCTCTACGCCAAATGGAAATGCACCCGTTTAACCTCATTTGTATGGTAGTCGTTTCACTCTATAGTACGGCACACAGAGTTCGTTTCCCTACGTGCGACATACTGTTTCGCCCCACGCATTCACCCCATTAATATACCCAATGTTTATGATCCATGCGTAGATCTCATATCATCATACATCACTCATCATCATTATCATGCATGCATATTGGAAACATTACCAAATCATTATTTAATCAACTACATGTCATCACCAAAGCCACGTTATTTCATTTATCAATTCAACATATACTAGCTTCGTCAACAAGTCATCATACACTCATCACAAAGTCACGTAATCATAGAATATACATACTCATTTCATTCACATACCATTTCATCATTTAATTAATATTCAATTATTATCTAATCATTTCATCAATCATCATAATCACACCACAAAATCACGACCATTATATTACACTCATCATTTTCATGCCATATTTAGAACTAATCAATCAATTCACATACATTTATGAATTAATCACTCAATCAACGTAATCACAATTAATCCTAGTTATTCCATATTTAGAACTAATCAGACAATTTACATTCAATACTCGATATCTAGTTATCTTGTAACATATCTCATCGACTAAAACCAAAGGAGAAGAACGTTTCCTCATCTAAAGACGCGGTGCAATCCATGGTAGTCTCGCTCGACACATCTATCACGAGACTTTGCTCCATAGGTTTCTTGTTACCCGAGACTTTATCTAGGCGAGGAGCTTCATACACCAGATCTGCTCGTGGGACCTATGATTTACTATGATTTGACCTCTTTTATGTATGGGGCGCATATATTTTTAAGGAATTTTCCCTGTATTATCATTATTTACGAGCATTTTCAGGTGAAAGTATGTGTTAGGGGTTTTTTGTGGACTCTTGAAACTACCAAGACCTTTTATTAAGAAACGGAGCGAGGAAACGAAGAAATGATCTGTCATGGAGTGGCGTCTGCACCATAACATGATGGCGACGGGCACTGTTGGGGTCATTTTCTCAGGCGAGAAGTTTGGCGAATCCTCCTGCGCCTCCCGCCGGAGAAGACCCTCCTCTGACAGACCCTCCTCCTCGAGTAGCCGATCCGGAAAACGAGAGCCGAGATAACGCTTCGAAAGAGAAGGAAGCTTCGGAAGAGAAAGAAGCTTCGGAAGAGAAGGAAGCTTCGGAAGAGGAAGAAGCTTCGGAAGAGGAAGAAGCGTCGGAAGAGAAAGATGGTTCGGAAGAGAAAGATGATTCGGAAGAGAAAGATGGTTCGGAAGAGAAAGATGATCCGAAAGATGGTTCGGAAGAGGAAGTGGGTTCGAAAGATGGTTCGGAAGAGGAAGATGTTCAAGAGAAGTCAAATTCGTCCAGCGAAAAGGTTAGTTCGTAATGTTTAACATAGAGTTTGATTTGATTGTAGGGATCGGTTGAGGCGCAAGAAACGTCAAGGGAAACTGAATCAGACAAGGAATCGTCGAGGGAAACGGTTAGTGTACTACTATACTTAAATTAACCATGTAAAATTGTATGACTGTGTATGACTCGGTATAACAGAAAGGTTTCTTTTATTGTAGGGATCGGTTGACCCGAATGCAATCCCTATAGGAGTAATGCCCCCTGTGGGGTTTTTCATCAAGAAGAATCAGTACCCGAGGACCACCAAGATTGCAACGAGATGCTACATAGAGAAGGCCGTGAAAGAAATTGAGAAAAGGCTCGATACGCATGAGATGGATTGGTTTCGGAATCACCCAAAATTCAACAACTTCTTTCACATGCCTCGGGATACAACCCACAAGTCGATGGGAATGTGGATGCTAATACTTCGCATGGCTCGCATAGAGAAGAAGAATGAGTTATGGTTCGTTGTGAACGAGGTTCCTATCCGATACTCAATGAGGGAGCACACACTTATCTCGGGGTTGTTTTGCCATGACTACCTGAGGAATTATCAAGAGTTAGGGAATTTGGAGTTTGTGGATAAGCATTTCAAAATTGTGGAAAAGGTGACACAAGAGATGATGGAGGCCAAGTTTCTTTTGATGAAAGGTCGCACAAATGATAGATTGAAGATGGCCGTCTTATACTTTCTAACACAAGTGATCAAAGGAAACGCAAAGCGGGGAATTGATGCTCCCGCGGTTGATACATTTTTTATGAGGATCGTGACGAATTTGGATTGGTGTATGGATTTTCCTAGGGGTAGATTCACTTTCTTTGACAATCTCAATGAAGTTGAGAGGATGGTTGCTCTCTTTAGAGATGGGGAAGTGAACAAGGGTTGTAATTTTCCTAGTTTCATGGTTCCGTTAGAGGTAAGTTATTCTAACTTTTAAATTACCCTATTGTTTAGTGTGATTCGTGTGGTTTGGTTTAATTTATCTCTCTCATTGTTTGTAGCTTCTAGCTTTTGAAGCAATCCCGAAGTTGGGGAACTTCTTTAGAGAGCCTGTTAGGGGGGCGAATAAGAGATGCCCAAGGATGTGTAAGGGGAAGTTCAAGTCGTGGGGTCTTAGAGGATTTCCAATCGAGAATATCTATCGAGAACTTGGTGATACTCATGTAAGTTATTCTCTGTTTGACTCAGTTAAATGGGTTGTACTAGCAAACTATCTCTGTGGTGTGTTAGTGATTTTATGTTGTTTTGTTTTGTGTCAAATTCAGGTGATGGATAGTATTACAACCAACAAGGGACGAGAGACATCTCATTGCTGAGATTGAGCAAGAGGATGATGAGGTTGACCCGGTGTTTGATGGTTGGAACCATCGTCTATGGTTGAGAACCAACCGATTTATTTTGAAGAGCTGAAGAAGGAAGACATAGAAAATCAAACTGTTGAGGTGGTGGAGGTGGAGGAGGTTGAGGAAGAGGCAGTGGGTGAGGCGTCGGTGGAGGGTAGTGGAGAAGGTATTGGATTGAAGGATTTGAAGGAGTTACAAGAAATTATGGTAGCCGTGTTTAAGAATATGAAGGAGAAGCTGGAATCTGTGGATGATAGATTGAGTACAGTGGAGACTTTGGTTAATTACAAGAATGATCTTTCCGGGGGATAAAGAAAAAGAGAAAGAGAATGATGGTGGTGAAAATGATGACAAGGAAGAGGGAGTAGAGGTGGAGAAACAGAATGATGGTGGTAATGATGAAATGGGTGAAGGTGATGACAAGGAAGAGGGAGTAGAGGTGGATAAAGGGAATGATGGTGGTAATGATGACAAGGAAGAGGGAGTAGAGGTGGAGAAATGGAATGATGGTGGTAATGCTGAAATGGGTGATGATTATGCATCTCGCGCGGGGAAAGAGGTAGAAGAAGCTGAGGATGACCAAAAGAAAGGAAAGAAGAAGAAGAAAAGAACACACTCGGATGTCCTTAAGCCACCGTATTCGAAACCTAACACAAGGCAAAGGACGAAAAAATAGAGTAGTGTGACTTGTGTTAAAGAAATAGACTTGATGGTATGTTTGATGTTTAGACTTGGTTTCTTTGCGGATGTGCTTTGTTTTTGAATATTTATGTTGGTATTGATGTTTTTGATGAAGAATGTTTATGTTGGTATTGATGCTTTTGATGAAGAATGTTAATGTTAATATTCATTGCATCAAAATATCGTGTAGCACTCGGGGTACGGTGTTCAAAATATTCATGGCATCAAAGAAATAAAGTAAACACATAAGGTGGCATTACATAGAGAATTAAATAGGACATACACATCAGGAAGTTATACGAGGTTTTCCAAGTTCAACAACAGAAACTAAAAACGAAAACAAACATAATTCTACAAGCATATGGAAGTCTTCCTCAGAGAATGGAGACTTTCTCGACCACGCTCAGCCTCGCTTCCAGCTCGCGTATCTTCTTTTTGCTATCCTTAAGCTCCTCCACAATGGCCTCTTCCCACCAACGGCGATAGTGTCGTGTAAAATGTTCCTTCTTTGTCTCACACTCAAGGATCATTCTCCCCATCTCGGTTCGGACAACAACAGGAGCTTTGCAAGCGAAGCAGGTATTCGGAACCCCACGAGGAATGGGCGTGTAGCACTCGGGGTGTTCTTGCTTGAGTAATTCCCACTGAAACTTCTTCCTTTCCTCATCCGTGTCATAAATTTCGTCGTTGTCGTTCTCATTCACAACGTCTTCCCTAGTGCGCCACGTGAAGTGCTTAAATGGAGGCGAGTAGGTCCTAAGCAATCATCATAAATCCACATCAATATAATACTACCGAAAGCACAAATTAGAAAATCCATTTAGAAATCTGATTTCAAACCCTTAACTCTCAAACACCGAGGTCATTTAGAAAAAGAATTAAGAACCCTAATTTCGAATTCGCAAATGAAACCAAGAAACGAGAAAACCCTAATTCCCGTAACCTAACACAAAAGAACCCGTAGCTTTCTAATTTCGATAACCCACAAGAACCCGTCCCTCTCAAGCTCGAACACGAAGCTCCGAAGCTCGAACCCATAAATTTGGAGGAGGAGAAACTTACTTGTGACCGCCTAATGGGGCTTCGGGGTGAGCGGAGGAAGAATCGGGTCCATCGTGGAAACCGCCGCCGGCCATGGAGGTCCGGATTAGGTCGGAAGGAAATCGCCGAGAGTGATGAGAGAGAATGAAATCTTAAGGGTTATATCAATATAGTACTATCGAAAGCACAAATTAGAAAATCCATTTAGAAATCTGATTTCAAACCCTTAACTCTCAAACACCGAGGTCATTTAGAAAAAGAATTAAGAACCCTAATTTCGAATTCGCAAATGAAACCAAGAAACGAGAAAACCCTAATTCCCGTAACCTAACACAAAAGAACCCGTAGCTTTCTAATTTCGATAACCCACAAGAACCCGTCCCTCTCAAGCTCGAACACGAAGCTCCGAAGCTCGAACCCATAAATTTGGAGGAGGAGAAACTTACTTGTGACCGCCTAATGGGGCTTCGGGGTGAGCGGAGGAAGAATCGGGTCCATCGTGGAAACCGCCGCCGGCCATGGAGGTCCGGATTAGGTCGGAAGGAAATCGCCGAGAGTGATGAGAGAGAATGAAATCTTAAGGGTTATATCAATATAATACTACCGAAAGCACAAATTAGAAAATCCATTTAGAAATCTGATTTCAAACCCTTAACTCTCAAACACCGAGGTCATTTAGAAAAAGAATTAAGAACCCTAATTTCGAATTCGCAAATGAAACCCAGAAACGAGAAAACCCTAATTCCTGTAACCTAACACAAAAGAACCCGTAGCTTTCTAATTTCGATAACCCACAAGAACCCGTCCCTCTCAAGCTCGAACACGAAGCTCCGAAGCTCGAACCCATAAATTTGGAGGAGGAGAAACTTACTTGTGACCGCCTAATGGGGCTTCGGGGTGAGCGGAGGAAGAATCGGGTCCATCGTGGAAACCGCCGCCGGCCATGGAGGTCCGGATTAGGTCGGAAGGAAATCGCCGAGAGAGATGAGTGGTGGGGAGTGATGAGAGAGAATGAAATCTTGTAGAATTATTATTTGTGTTTTATTAATTTCTTTAAGTAATTTGTATTCTAGGGAAAAGTTTTGAATTTGTGGGTAAAAATTTGAAATTGGGGGAAAAATTTTGAATTTGGGGGAAAAATTCATTGCCCGCCAACAAAATAATATTCGAAGTTATACCAAGTTTTTGGGTTGTGCGGAGTTACAAGCAGTTATACTTTGCCTGATTTTCACAATGACAAAGTTATACCAAATTTATAATCTCATATATTAGTTATATCAGGAATATATTGTAATTTTAAGGCATTCTTTAAGGGTTATAGCCTTCACACCTCTAATTTATAAACGTTTACAGATTTTTGGTGACTTTTGGCTTATTCCATAGACTTATCATACATAGTACCTCATTTTTTGTGAGAAACTTAGGAAAACAATTTTTCTTTCGACAAGGAAAAGATCTGAAACTAACAAATTACTAAAACATATCTTACTACATAAATTCCCATATTTGTGATGAATGAAAATTTCTTAATTAATTTGTACATTGTCGTATTATATTCGAATCCCCGAACATAAATAAAAATTAATTATTAATTTAATGTACATATGTGTACGAAATTAAAAGAAAGAGCTAAGTCCAACCATAGATAAAATATCAAACATTACAAACCATGGATAACCGAAATACAGTCTTCAATAGTTATAAAATTCATAGAGATGATGCAACTTAAACCAAGTTTTACTAAGTTTTACACAGAAGACCATTTCAAGTACTACAATTCAAACACGCTTCCAAGTCCAGTCCTGGTTTGGCCTTGTTACTCGTCTTCTTTCGACGAATTTCTCCAATCGACGGGTATCTGGTCTATTGAAGCCGCCCCTTCCTTTCAGGAACATCCGGGGGTACCGAAAAATTCGCTACAATGTCATCTGGAATCTGAACCCATTGCGAGTTATCCGGAACGGGGTAAAGTGTCCGATAATATGCCAATGCCCATTGCTCTAACAGATAATACTTTGAGCACAACTGCCACAAATGAATATCCTTCGGCCTATCCCGCTTTTTCATGTACTCGAGGACGGCGGCTATTGCATGGACACAACGGTACTTGTCCAAATCAAAACGCCTACAAGCAGAAGACTTGTTCTTCAAATCCACCGTATACCTGTGACCATCCAACCCAACAACACAATACTCGAGTGAAAATGAGTTCAGCTCAAAAATCCTCAAGTGTGGCGCGATTTCACACATTGCGTGTAATTCATTTTCCACAAATGGAACCAATTTCCGGGAGCCAAGTCCGGCCACATATTCCTCTCTATGCTTGTTAAACCGCTCTATCAATTTGTCAATTATGGTATCGATCATGAGAATTAAAGACATCTTCCTCGCGTCGTTGAAAACGTTATTCAACGATTCGGAAGAATTTGTCGTGCCAATGTTGTATCTTAGTCCCGGAAATACACACTTAGCCCATCTTCTCACGTCGACACTCTTATCCAAATAATCCGCCAATTTAGTATGCCTACTTCTAAATTGCCCATACGCCTTCTCGAATTTGAGAATGGTATAAATCTCCGCCAACGCCCTAAATGTATCTNCCGCCAACGCCCTAAACGTCTCTCCAATACCTTCTTTGTGGACATTCGGCGCCTTTGCTCTCACATTTTGAGATAGGTGAAAGACACAAAACCCATGGGTTGCTCTCGGGTACACATCACCAATAGCCTTTATTATGCTCGCATTCCTATCACTAAGGAAAACCAACTCCGGATTGTCCGGTACAATGGTTTTCAACATACTGAAAAACCAATTCCAACTTGCCATGTTCTCCCCATCAAGTACCGCAAAGGCAACGGGATAATGATGATGGTTCGGATCTTGAGCCGTGGCAAAAACAAGAACACCACCATAAACAGTTTTAAGGAATGTTGCATCCACACTAAGCACTTTTCTCATCGCCTTAAAACCCTCGATGCAAGCTCCCAATGCGATGAACAAATACTTGAATTTATTTTTTTCATCCAACTCCAAATTTGTAACCGACCCAATATTCGTTTGCTCCAACATATAAAGATATGAATGCAACATCCTATAACTCTCTTCCGGATTACCACGAACAANGGATTACCACGGACAGCACACGAGGCTCTTTTTTTGCCTCTCAAAGCAGTGCTATACGACACCGACACACCCGCGTTTTTTCGGACAACTTCCATTAGAAATTTTGGAGATGGAGTATCCACTAAACCCGGAAATTCGCCTTGAACAACATAGGCTACTAAACTTGCCGATCCTTTCCTCTTTTCGTTTGTTGTACTCGCCGAAACTCGAGAGCAAGAATGCATCTTGTGGTATGTTATCAACTTCCATGAACCTTTGCTTCCTTTTGGCCTTGCCACTCGTAGGTACCACTTGCATTCTGGTTCACGACATTTAACCACATATCTCCAAGTATCCGAGGTTACTACGGTGAAGTCATATAATTTACTATATGATGCAATAAAAACCAAATTTTGCGCTTCCTCTTTACGCTCGAATTCTTGACCAATTTCCAAAGTCAAACCATCTCCCCATTCCTCTACACATTGACTATGAGTTAATTCGTTCAACATCTACTTCATCACTAGCAAGACATTCATGAATACGGTAACCGCCATCATCATTTTCATAGTCACCATCACATGCTAAATTCTCACCATCTCTAACATCATCAATCTCCATAGGACCATCACTTTCTTCTTCCATATGTTCCTCTTCCACACGTTCCCCTTCCTCCTCGTATACGGTAATNTCTCCATAGGACCATCACGTTCTTCTTCCATATGTTCCTCTTCCACACGTTCCCCTTTCTCCTCGTATACGGTAATCACATTATTCGCCCTACCATTTGACTCCAACTCACCATAATTCATGCCAAATGAACTTCCTCTCTCATGAACAACCTCATCTTTTTCCACATGCAACAAACTTCTAAGTTTACCCACATTCATGCTACATAGATAACTTTCAACATCATCATCATCATAAATATAAGTTTGTTTCTTTGCTTCTACGGCCAAAGGCATGTAACTCATTCTTATTCTTGTTCCTTCATCTAACCTAATCTTCCTCCGTATCTTCTCCTCTAAGACCGAGTAGGTTATATCATCCGACGATGAAGTCTTAAATGTTATAGCATGATTAGTAGCCAATTTTGCATCCCATTCACACCGATTGTTACATTCTACGTAAGACCCACCGTGGTCAAAATGTACGACTGTCTTTACCATTGTAACCTGAAAAAATATACATCAACCAAAATTACTGCTCTCGGACTAGCAAGTTATACTGGAAAGTTATACGAGTTTTACGAGTTCTACTTATTATCTCGGATTTGGTAATTATCAACTACAATCTTATTCAATCAATATGACCATTACAAAGACGTAGTACAGAAAAGAAACCAATGCAAATTTGATGGGAAATTCGTTTCACTTTCAATACCATAAAATCCCCAATGCTATTGAAGAAAAGAACAAAAACAAAATTCCTCAACGTACGTCCCATCCAAAACCCGTAATCTATCCCATTACAAAGTTAACCCAGAACAATCCACTCACCTACGTATCAAGAAACCTGCTAAAACCTTCAACTAAATCCCGATTTGCCCCGATTCGAGCTTCGAAATCCTTTCTCGAGCTTCGTTTTCGTTGTTTCTTGCTCAACCACTCGGATTGACTGAAATGTGGGAAGTAATTGAAGCAATCTCGTTGTTTCGATGTCGGAATCGGGACTTCCCCGTCGGAATCGTCTATTGGGTAGGTGGGTTTATCGGAGGAGGGATGTACGGAAGGTCCGAATCTATTCTGTAACCAAAACCGATCGATTTTGGTTTCTTCTCAAAACCAACAAATTAACCATCGTCCAAACCAAACCAGTCCGAGATCCGATTGAATGGCCGATTGAATTGGTCCGATTGAATTGTAGGAATGGAATATTATATTATAGACAATTCACATAGAGGAGTAGTGAAGATTGAAGAGGAGTAGCTAAGATTCTTTCTCCTCAAAGGAGAGTCTTTCAGCCGCGCGTCCATTTAAAATGTCACACTATGAAAGTGTTCCAGAAACATGTTAATTCATCAATCTCACTTTACAATATCACTTTGAATGTCTATACAGAGAGAGACAATTTCAAATCAAATTTATCAAAGAATAAGGTTATAATGTTTTTAGAGAGAGGAAAGACATGTTTGGAATCAATTTTAAATGTTTAACAGAGAGGAAAGACATTTTCGAATCAAGTCTAAGTGTTTTGACAAACATAAAAAACATATGTTGAATCAAGTTGATCACAGAAACATGTTTGTATGTTAGAAATGAGAGGAAAGCCATGTTTCGAATCAAGCTCAAATGTTTTACCAGAGAGGAAATACATTTTTGAATCAAGTTTGAATATTTTTAACAAATAGAAAGGACATTTCCGAATCAAGTTCGTAAGTTTTAACGGACGTGAAAACATGTTTCGAATCAATTTTGAATGTTTTAAAAAAGAGAATGACATTTTCGAATCAAGTTTGAATGTTTTAACAGACATGAAAACATGTTTGAAATCAAGTTTGAGTGTTTTAACAATCAGGAAAGACATGTCTTAAATCAAATTGATCACAAATACAAAATCAAGTTTGTATATATGTTAAAACAGAAAGTAAAAACATGTATTTATGTCTCAGACAATGAGTTTGTAGGCTGCCAACAAGCCCACGGATCTTTTGCGGTTTCGCCTGTCTGAACCCGCAGCCCATACGGTCCGGCCCGCGAGGCTCGCAACCAGGCGGTCTTCATAATCATGGCCCTTACCCGCACCACAAGGGTCTTAAACGGGCTAGACCCGCAGGCCAAAGTCTTCATTGACACCCCTAAATACAACCCAACCAATCCAAACGACGTAGTTTTGAATCGTATTAAGCTTTAATATATAGCCCCAAATGATATCGTTTTGATCTTCAAAAACCCCGGAAATATGTGGTCATTACAAATCGAACCCGGGTCATGATAGTCAATAACAGAGCCACTTGTCACTGTGCTAGTGGACTTTTTAATTGTTTTACGAACATAATTCGTCATATACATACATTTACATGCTTTTGTAATCTCTAAAAAATGGTGTGTGGTGGAGCTATTACTATCCATGGGCAGCAACAATTTATTGTTCTCAAAATTCTTTAATACTGTAGAACTTTTTCCTCTTTAAGACATTCTCGTTGACAACTTCAACTACAGTAGTTCAATTGTTAGTGGCTATCATGCTAACTCGCTCATAATTCTCTTTCACTAATGAACATATAGTGTCATCAACATTACCTTGCCATAGCTACTAATGTTAATTTTACCCATATACCTTCCTAGTTTGATATTCCATGTCCAACACCTTCTTCGTTTTTTACCTCTCTTTTAATGTCATTAGTCCCCTGAAAAAGATATATTGTGTCCTCAAAGTTAGAACTCGAAAGGTGTTGCAATAGTTTTTTTTTTATGTTTCTTATGTTCCACTTATCACGAACAATGAAGCAAAACCCATATTGCTCTCCATTTCTTTCTATGTATTTCAAGTCACCAACTATAACAACCAGATGTTGTGCAGGACTTCCGCCACCAAAAGTAATTCTTTCTTGTTCATTGCAGGCTGTCTTGTCTTTAATACGTGAATCATTGTCTCGAGATTGGTTGTGAAATAGAACCATAACATTTAACTTGATATTTATGTCCCAATCTCCTTCCTTGCCCTTTATAGTGACCTAATTCTCATTATGGAAGAATGAAAAAGTCTTTTCCCACCAATTAATATCGTTTCTCCAAGCCTTGATAGCCATTTATACCCCAACGTACATCAACGTTCCTAGGTACGTTCTAATAGGAGATACTCTTCTACAACTGACACACCTTGAGCATAGGTATTTTTGGCTTCACACGTAACGCCTGCTTCATATGTTGTTTTAACGCCATAACCTTCTCAAATAATCTAATTTGCCTTTCATCTTGGGTTCCAATTTTACTGTCGCTCCAGCTATCTCATAATTTTTGTCTTCTATTCTTCGTTTTCCAGAAGCTAATGGCAGTCTAACAATATAGTCTTATGCTTCGAGTTAAGCAATTACAATTTCTAGAGCTAATTTGGTAGTCCTAGGCATCTGCGTAAATTTTGTCTACCCAGGCCACGATAAAAAAAAAAAAATTAAAATACAAAACCATTAAATTTTTAAAATTAATTATAAAATGAAAATTAGCATTCTTGAATGATTCTATAATAAATATATCTTCCACGTTAGAACATCACCACTTGCATCCGCTCCACAACGACTTGAATGTCCTCCATCGGCTCCTCTACCATGACTTCTATTATTATTTCTTCGTGTATTTCCGATCCCCTTGCCATCTATATAACATAAAAAAACACAGTAAGAATCTTATATAATATAGTAAGGTTTCCTCAAAACTTAAGCTCTGAGAGGCTGCCATGTGTCCCCCTCTAAATTACTTTTGACCATTAAAGTCTTATTATTTATTTTTATTAACATATTGCAAGAAAATATTTAGTCATTCGTATTTTAGAAAATAACAATAATTTAGTTAAATTGAGTTAAATACAAAGAATATCTACATCAATACATCCATGAGTTATGGTTTTCATGTTTCTTTGTGATAACACTCTAATAATGTTTAATATCAGTATTACTATTTGAAAATTTGAAACCAATATTTATCAAAATAAATACATGATCATACACTTTTTCATTCTATTGAAATTTTAAATTATGTAGGAAATGATTGCTATAAATTTATTTTGGCATTTCAATTAGTTATATTACATTTTATTTAAAAATAAAAAAAGTTATAAAATTGTAGGCTTAAAATGGACCATTGAAACACTTAAAATCTAATTGTACAAAATTCCGACATCTCAACCAATTACCCTACAAGGAAAAATAATGCATTAAATTAGTATAAATGTATATATGCAATCACAGTTTTACTTCAGTCTTTAGACAGTTAAAAATTATTTATTAATAATCCATTGACACAAAATTAATACTAATTTATTAAAATTTACTGCTAAGTTATAATGATATAAAAAACCAATCACTAAAATTATTTTATACAAATTTATATTTCTATCATGTATAATTACTAATTTATTTGCATTTTGAAATAGTTAACTCTCCATTATTTATCTTCAGAATTACCCGCTGAAAAAAATATATATCTTTTTTTTTTCCATTGGATACATATATTTTTACGCTATAAAACATAGAAATTTTGAATTTTTTTTCATATACATCTTTCAAGACTGCAATAAACCACATTTAGAATATGCAACGAAATTAAAATGCTTGTGTTATTTTCACTAAAAAAAAATATTTCTTTGAAACATGGACAAAAACAAACAAACCATCTTCCTCGGTTTTGAAAACACACCTAAAAAACATTGTCTAAAACTAAATCTTCATAATCAAGTAAGGTTCTTTCCTTAACTAGCTCAGAGAAGCTGCTACGTGTCCTATTAAAATATTTATTTATTTTTAGTCCTTCCCAGTTTACTATTTTATTTATAATCCATCGTCTTACAATAACTACATCAAAAGTATCAAACAAAAAAGGGTTGGCTGCAAATAGCCCCATATTATAACGAATAATGTTGAGATTATGAATGGTGTTTTTCTTAGCAAAATTTTAATGAAAAATTTTGGTTTTTCTTTTTTTGCTATGTTACCATTCATGTTTCATGTTTTACTAATAAACTATATTTATTTTCACTGTATTTTATACAAACCATATTTGATCCACAATAAACCCTATAAATAGTTTATACTTAAAATCATAGTTCTTAAAAATTACCTCCTTCCAATAGTATTTTTAAAAGTGTACAAAAAATGGAACTTTGAAATTCCCCCAAAACATTTTCGGAGTCATCAAATGAAACATGCATATATTTCAAACAGGTGATAAAAAAAAAAATGTACCTAAACCTTAGATATTAAACCCTAAAACCCTACAAATAGTTTATACTTAAAAAATTATACCTTTTAAAAATTACCTCATTCCAATAGTATTTTTTAAAAGTGTACAAAATAATGGAACTATGAAATTCTCCCAAAATATTTTCGGATGTATATATTTCAAACAGGTGATAGATAAAAAATTTTGTTATGTAGTAAAATATCAAAAAAATAATTGCTCAACTACTTATGAAAATTTCATTTTATTTATCGATCAAATTTTCAATGAACAACACATTTTCATCAAACTATTAAACAGTTTCAACATATATCAATATATATATATATATATATATAAATATATATATTCTTACAATATATTTTTCTAATATAATGTATTTCAAATCCGCGCAAGGCGTGGACCTTCCTCTAGTGTTATATATTCTAATGAACTGTGCTAAAATATATATGCTTTATTTTTTGTATTTTATTTATGAAAAATCTAAACCAAGTGTGCTATATATAAATAGTAAATTTCAATCACTAACGATGTCAAAAAATTCACTTAAGCAACAATACATAAACTTAATTTTAAAACGTAAGTTTTACTGTAGGGAATGTATTATAACTAAATAGTGTGTCACTAAAGTTTTACTGAGTTTTTGCTCCCTTTCTCTCCCTTCCAACTAACAAGGAAAAACAATCGCACCCTTACTCTCTTTACAACCCAAAATTTCCACTTCATTTTCTTAGAAGGGGTGTGATTGTTGTGTTAGGTTAGGAGAGAGACGGAAGGGAGACCAAAGAAGAGTGAGGAACACAATTTAAAAAACTCGAAGAATTTACTCAAACTCGAGTTACCCACAAGTCTGCAGAACTTGTGGCTCGGATACCAACTGTTATGCACCGATTATAGTAACAAAAAGAGATGGAGACTAGAGTAAAAGTTTAGGGGGAAAAGAGAGAATTAGATAGGAAGTAATCACTTCATTTAATCGTTCTTTGATAAAATATCACATAAATCAAGTTATCAAGTTTTATACTAAGAGACGACAAAAATCCAACCCTAACAAGGTGAGCTTTAGAAAATATAAAATGGGCTACAAAGGCCCATATCAATCTTGAATGTATCCATAAGATATCGATCTTATCAATAAGTGTACTACATTAAACAAAAAAATAAAAAAAAGTATACAATGTCACGTCAACTAACATGTAGATTGTTTGGCTAAGAAGCTAGAATGAAAAAATACGAAAAATGAACCCACTCATCTTTCATCGATTCACTTGATGTCTGATTGTGTTCTCCTCAGCTGTCTCTTTGGTCGTCCTTGTAGGTTAATCATTTCATTCACCTGTTAATTAGATACATAAAGTTAAAACAAAGCTTTCAAGCTTCAAACCATACTTAATACATATTTTCATTTGAGGATGAGATTTATGTACTCAGATGGATTATACATTGTTTTAATTAATAATTTTTTAAAAAACCTAACTATCAACAATATTTAACTTATTATCCTAATGAAATTTTTTAATAATTCGATTTGATAAAGATTTAATCAGGAAACCTGACTATATTTTATCGTACAAAGACCAAAAGTAGGTTCCCAAATATGTTTTCAAAAAATGAAAATAACTTATTATTTTCAACCAAATAGAAAGGAATATTTGTTGCTTAAATTTTTCTAAAAAAGAAAAAAAAATCGGTCCATAACCACCTATTAAATTTACCAAACATTGTACATCTTTAATTTTGTCGAGGAGTGAAATAGTATAAAATTTGTCTGTAATTAATCATGCAAGCAAAAAATATCATAAAATGCTAATATAAGTGTGACGTGGATAAAATTTAAATTTGGTATGCATTTTCGAAAATTATACCCATGGAATATAAACAAATTTCGTAAGAAAATGTCACCTATGATTAATCACTTATAACGTTTTTGGTTACCTGTTTTTCTTTTAACTCCTGATTCTCTTTCTTTAACCTTTCATTTTCATCTTCAATCTCTGTAACACGAGCCTATATATAAAGCCAAAAAAATTGTAAATGAGAACTCTCCAATAAATAAATACGTAAAGTTGAGTAGATATCAAACATTTGACCTCTCTTCGAGCCCGTGATCTTGCTGCTGATTCTCGATTTTTTATCTTTCTCCTTTTTAATATTTCACTAGATTTCTTCTCCATCACAATCTCATTATATCTCTTTTGACCCCTAGCAATTTTACTACTACTAAAAATGTATGGAGATGGTGAAATTGAAGAAAAAATACCATTATTCTTCTTTATTCCATCTAATACTGGATATGCTGCAATGGCTTGGACTAAACTTATGTTATTTTCTAGGAGAGTTCGGTTTCCATTTTCCATGAACTCACCTATGATCCCATTACCATTAACCTGGCCACTTGGAAATAAGATTTTATTTCCACAAACATAACCATTACAATAATCATGTGTTTTAGAAGACATGATAAATTGTTGCGGTTGCAATTGATCTGGTTGTTGTTGTTGCGGTTGATATGATGACATACACCCATTCACATTTTGATGCAGACTAGAATTACAGAAATTTTGCACTTCTTTCTGCTGAATCCCAACATCCAAAATTTCACTTGGATTAACGAAAACTAGATCACGAGAGCATATGTCATTGCTTTTATCTATTATCACCCCAGCCCGGATTAAGAGCTCCTCCAGAGTGTTTTCTCTTAAGATTTGTTGCCTTTGAATATTTTGAATGTTTATTCCTGCCTCGTCACCTTCACCGTGTTGCTTCTCCTCTATGGTATATTTGAAAATTTCATCAGCTGTATTTTCGTTAGATATTTGATGCATATTTATCGAATTTTTCCTTTGTAACCCCTCACCTTGTGTTTGTTCAGCATTACATATATTCTGGAGCAACTCATCTAAGTTCATTGACCGACCATCTTTCCCCAAGTTCTTTTTACACTGATCTATTGTCCTTAAGTATATTAAGTCTTGTTGGCTCATAGGAGTGCTAACTATTCTTGTCTTTGTCGAATCATTCTCTACCGTGAAATTCATTTCTAGAGTATTGTCACCTGACACATATACGAGTGATTAATGTTATATATATCATTAAAATCATATGCTTCAGTATGAAAATTCATATTACCAGGGAGAAAAAATTTAATTACCTTGAAATAATCAGAGATAAAAATCTTGCAATTCGGGAACTAACTCCTAGTATTTGATTATATAAGGGGATACCTTCATGAAAACTGAGAAACCATAACATATTTATAGACAAAGGAGTAAACAAAACAAAGACCAAAGAATTTTTTTATAAAAAAGATTCATTTTCCCCCGTTAAGATTTATGAGTGAACTAAAAAGCTAATATGAATTTATTATAAATCTAAGCTAATTAAAAAAATTATGAAAAAACTTTAAAATTTTAGACATATATTGTATAGTTTAAAAAGACTATAGAAGGAGAAAAATATTTTTTTTTCTATATTTCTGAAATGAAAAGATTATCTTTGTAAATATAGGAAAGATCTATATTAATTGAAAAATTGGTAAACTTTTAAATATATTCAATTTTATAAGAGATAATTTTTACACAAATTTTTTAAAAAACCATATAAAAATTTCTAAGATATGAAATAATTAAAATAATTAAGTTTAGACATAAAATCCAAAAATATCTATTGAATCTACATCTACCTAGTATATATATTAAATTTTGTTATCTTAGAGAATCTTTCAATATATTATATAATATTATTTAATACATGTTTATCTAGTTATTAATACATATATATATATATATATATATGTGTATAAAATCTTTTTGTTGTCGGATATACATATATATATATAATCTATATTTTTATATTAAAATTAAAATTTGTAGCAATGGCAATGTTTAATATATATATATTAATTAACAGTGGCGGAGCCAGAATTTTTTTGAACTATGGTCAAAAGAAATATAGTAAAAAAATATTGTTTGCAAGTTACAAAATAAAAAAAAAACCAAGTCTACAAATGAAATCTGGAAGATAGTAAGTACTATAAACAACATTAAAATGATACTAGCTTTTTAAAATAGTCAAAATACGTCAAAGTCCATGCAAGTAGAAAACATCTTAAGTAATTAAAAATTAAATTCAAAACTCATCGTAAATTTGAAACAACTAACTAAACATGTCTCCTAATTAGTTAAAAATCTTAAAGGTAATACAAATAAAATTTAACATATTAAAATTGAATATACAAACTTCGCGTGACAAAAATGGCAAAATGACATTAATTTTTTTTTCAGAAGTAGAGAAAACGTCTAATATATATATACTAGATTAGGACCCGCGTTAACACGCGGGTATAAAAGTATATATTTAAATA
>OVAF01001359.1:1242-16649 GCA_900406245.1 Odontarrhena argentea | reverse complement strand
GTTGACTCTGCCATTTTGAAGCTAAAGAGACTTGAAGAAGCTCAATGTGATGGCCAAATTGACGAAGAAGCTCCTCCTCTGTGCGTCTCCTTCCTCTGTTTTTTTTTTTTAACTCTGTTATTGTAATGTTGTCTAATGTGTGTTTGGTTTTTGGTTTTATAGGTCACCCAAGACGCCAATAGATCTTGCCATTGACTTCATCCTTCATGATTTTGAGATGGCTGGTGAGTCAGACTATACACATATATAATATTTTTATTTTTGTCGAAAAGTTTCATTCAAGCCGAAACTCATACTAATCCTCAAGACTCATATAACCGATTTGATTTATCGCAAATTCATTTGTGTTATTAATTAGAGGTTGAGCCAATATCGACTTATGTGGAGTTTGGTGAAAGAGAGTTTTTGGTTGCTGATGAAAGAGGTTACGAATGTTTACTCCATAAAATGGCTCAAGAATTTCTCTTTACTTCTGATGGAAACATCCTAGACAACCGCCTCAAGTTAAACAAGGTAACACCTCTGAAATTAATTAACAAATATCTCTCTACTTCTATTTGCATGCAAAAACAAAAGAAAAAAAACAAAAAAAAAACACTATCTCTAGTTACATTGCTGAGACTTGATTGACCTGAAGAGTATATTAATTGTAAAAGCTACTTTTGCCTTTTATCTTTTGTTACTGACCATATTCAGTTTTACAATTATCATTGCATTTTCCTTTTGTGTTTTCAACTTACACAGTGGCAAGGTTCTGTCTTAAGTTGATAGTTGTACATAACTCCAAGTCTTGAGAATCATTGTTTTATGAAACTTGTGGGGTCTCTCTATGATTAATATTGCCTCTCATAAACCAGCTGGCTGATAACTGTTACGTTCTTAAATTAGTATTCTTGGAGTAATCTATATTTGATTACTCTCGTAAAACCAAGCTGTGTGAATTAATGGCAGGTGGTTAGGGAGGTGGAACAGTCGAGGAACGGGGTTGTAGTTAAGACAGAAGATGGTTCTGTATATGAAGCCAAGTATGTAATGGTGTCTGCGAGTATCGGTGTCCTCCAATCCAATCTCCTCTCCTTTCAACCCCCTTTACCTGTTAGCTCACTTTCCTCTTCTTATCCTATGATTTTAAATTTAAGTACTTACTCATTAGACTTATCTTTATGCTTATTTTACATCAAAAAGATATTAGGATGACATGACCCNCAACCCCCTTTACCTGTTAGCTCACTTTCCTCTTCTTATCCTATGATTTTAAATTTAATTACTTACTCATTAGACTTATCTTTATGCTTATTTTACATCAAAAAGATATTAGGATGACATGACCCTTTTTATTGCATAATAAAGAAAGGATAGGGGAAATTTATAAAGCAATCAATGTACAGAAAACCTGGGGACATATTAAATTGCATTTAGCCATTAGGTATGGAAAGTCAGAATTCTATGGTTTCTGTGTGCAATTAAATGATAATCAGAATTGACTTTACCACACACACCAAATACAATGGGTTAGTTCATCCACAGAATTTANTTTCTGTGTGCAATTAAATGATAATCAGAATTGACTTTACCACACACACCAAATACAAGGGGTTGGTTCATCCACAGAATTTAACACTTTTGAGTAACATAAAGCAGTAGACAAGATTTGCTGCAGTTTTAGTTTACTTGAGACATTTTAAGACGATCTGTGAATGTTTTACTAATGAAAACGATTTGTTGGTGACAGAGATGGAAAACAGAAGCTATACAAAAATGTGATGTGATGGTGTACACAAAGATCTTCTTAAAATTCCCAAAATGTTTTTGGCCATGTGGTCCTGGTCAAGAGTTTTTCATCTATGCACACGAACAACGCGGATACTTCACCTTTTGGCAGGTTCCATCTCCATTCTCCCTTGTCACATTTTTGCATCTCTCCTTAATAATGAAATATGATTAGTTTATTAATCTCAACGCATCTTTTTTGGTCATTCCACATACGTCTGAAACGTGGCACATGTACTCTTCAATCTTAAAAATCAAACAGAGGAGGAGGGTCCCTTTTGATTATCATCATCATTGCTTTAAATCATCTTTTAAGTGTTGCATGGTCCATGTGGTCAAGATTTCACACAAATATAATCTAACTGTATAATATATTGTATGAGCTTATTATTATTATTATTATTACTACAACTTGCTTGATCTAAATGTTTTGCAATGGATTCAGCACATGGAAAATGCGTACCCTGGCTCTAATATTCTGGTGGTGACATTAACCAACGGAGAGTCAAAGCGCGTAGAAGCTCAATCAGAGGAGGAGACGTTAACAGAGGCAATGAGTGTTCTGAGGGACATGTTTGGTCCCACTATTCCTTACGCAACTGATATTCTTGTCCCTAGATGGTGGAACAACCGGTTTCAACGCGGTAGCTACAGTAATTACCCTATGATTTCTGATAACAAGCTTCAACAAAACATCAAGGTATAATAAACATTTTTAATGCAAAGCTACTTGAACACACATATCAGCAAATTTTATGACAGCTTTTTGGTTTGGTTTGTGATTCAGGCACCAGTTGGAAGGATATTCTTCACAGGAGAACACACAAGTGAAAAGTTTAGTGGGTATGTACATGGAGGATACCTTGCAGGTATTGATACAAGTAAGTCTTTGTTGGAAGAGATGAAGCAGAGTTTGTTGTTACAACCCTTACTCGCCTTCACCGAGTCTCTAACACTAACACAACAGAAGCCTAAATCCCAAATCTACTCAAATGTCATGGCTCCGACTAATTTTATCTCAGGCAGAAGCTAGAATCTCGACCTTACTTGATTAATTATTCTTTTGAGCTACCCTTGAGAAGAAATGTAACTCATGGGAAGTATTTACCTAACAGATGCCTTGAAATAGCTAAGGTGTCTCCTTTTGCTTTAACCGGATAAACCTCTGATGAACTTTGCTGCCATTTATGTGACATTATTATCCATTCTCTTCGCCATTTCTCTACCTTAAATTTCTTCTTATCTTGTAAGCTTTGAAGCATTTCTTTAAAATACAGTGTCGCTCTGGGTAAGTAGTAGTCTTCAAGTAACCCACTCCAGAACTTGTTTGCTGATGATAATGATGATCACAAAAGATTAACAGTTAGTTTTCGAAAATCTCTGTCTACTGAAAAAAACCTTATTAAGTTTATTTCTTACCATAATCATGAAGCTTGCTTTGGTTCACATCTTTCGAGTCATACCACATTGTTATCTGTGTTCTTGCGTTCCATTCATACTGTACACACAAAAACTCAGCCGTAAGTAAGTAATTTAATTCTTTAACCTGCAAGTTCCGAGAAACAAAATTAATGGTAACACCTGTTTCCGTTCATCACCGTTTCTCGCCATCTTCTTAGCACTCTCAAGCCATGTCCCCAGAAGGAAATTATCATCCGAAGCAAGCAAAATGTCGATGTCCTTTATAAGCTCAAGAAACTTATCACTCGATCGTCTTAAGCTTCCGATATCTTTCTTTATAAAAGCAGTCACCGCTTCGGTGTACACTTGGTTTGCTAGTTTCGATAAAACTTGACGTGTCAAATCAACCATGTCGTACCTGCAGCCAAAACCAATAGGAATCTGTAACCATTAAAATGGTAGATATTCTGTTTATACTTACTTCCTACCTATATGTTAAGCTCCCAAAAAGATCATCACCAGCTTCGAGGAAAAGTTGGAGAGCTTTGATCACCTCCTTTGTAGAATACCATAAATGCGCTTCAGGCCAACCAGAGGTATCATCTTGAAACAAGAATCTTCTTCTTGCTTGGTATGAGTCGGTGGAGATCATATATGAATCCGTTTGTTTCGTTTTGGCTAGTACAGAACTAGATGGATCCCAGTCCGGAAGCTTGACTATGAAATCTATGTTATGATCCTAAAACAGAGAATTTTAAAAGCAAAGTTCTTATGAATTAAAGCAGATGTAAGGAGAGATGATGCGGGAGTAACCAAAATAAAACATACCGCTATTCCATCAGTGCAATTGTAGATAGTGTGGTAGAGAATATTCCAAGCGGCCTCGATTTGATGATTTTCTTTCATGTATCTTCTACGTGCATAACTCTTCAGCCATTTCTAAAAAACCAAATACATAACTGCATGAGACTGATAGTGCAAACACTTTGAGGTTTCGTATGAAGAAAGTGTTTACTATGTATGCTTTACCTGTACATCAACTTTCTTATCCCTATATGCCATTTCAGACATGAGCTCGTAAACCACTGGGTTGTGCTCTGTTCCTTCCATGCACATTCCTACACCGACCTATCACAAGTTTGTAGATTGCCTTTACAAGGGAATATATTAGACTAATTAAAGTGTATACATAGGATTAAAGATGTGAAACATGCTGTGCATGTAGCCCTCAACATACCATGGTCGAATTTTCGCTGATACGAGCATCGATTGGTCCTAAAGAAATTGAGTCAAGAACACCATACATTTCAATGTTGCCTCCAAAGTTGTGAAGCATGCACCTGGAATTCATTCGATTTTAGTAGAAACACGTAAAATACAACTCTATGACACCAGCATAAGAGGGATACTTAGACAAACATATACCAGATATAAGGAGTTCCATAAAACTGGGAGGAGGTCTTCCATATAGGTTTGACTTCAGCAAATAGATCAAGAACTATCATTTTGCCAAATGGAACCGAATGTAAGAGCGCCTGCAGAAACCAAGGGAGGCTGTGATATTGCATAAGCAAAGCCATGTCTAATATAATACAATAGTCTATTTCAGCATTCATAATAAACACTATATTGAATGTTTACTTTCATCTGGGGCGGCTTCCAGAATTTTGAGTCTGAACTAAAGAGCCAACCCTGCACATAGGTGGATTAAGTAAGAAATCATTCAATATGATTACAGTAAAAACTGGGAGTTAACAGTTTTCTAAATAGCATCCGAATACGAATGCCACTAAAAATAGGAATGGAAAAGACGGTATACCTGCATTAACCATACAGCATTCTTGTTTCCTTTTGACATAGCTTTGTACACTGCAGCTCCTAGTGAAGATATATATTCAGGTTCACTTGTGGGAGGAGTGTTCTCATTGAATGTATCACTGCATTATAACAAGGGGTCAAGAGGTAAGTCATTTGAGATTAATTTCATACAAAGAGAGTTGCTTTTTGGTTGAATCATACTTTTCGAAGACGATGGTGCTTTTTACTGATACTTGGGTCCAACAAAATTAGAAAAAGTTGCAATAGATAATTTACATCTTTCAGGTGCAAGCTGAAGAGAATTACCAGTTATAGATGTCTGTAATCTCGCCATATTCTGTGACAGTAACAAGGTAGGATTAAAGGCATATAAACATATATCAAGAACACTGTGATCAGGTGGGATATATTATTATTATGTTTTTTGTTTACGATAAAATGACTTTCGATGAATTACCTATTTTATGAAAGATTATGGAAACAGAAATAGCTTCATAGTACCTTCAGTTTGTTGTTTAATAAAAGCCTCTCCAATGTCAATGAATAGAGGATCAGAAGGATTCAGAAGGTAAGTGCAGCACCAGCGAGGATCACCATCCACCGTGTTCCTGAGAAGATGAAACAGTAAAAAAAAAACTAGGATATTTATTTTCACATCATCCATCTCAAAATGTTTAATTCATTAGATAAATAGGCTTAGGGACATGATTTACGGAAGGAAAACATACCAGTTGTCAAGTCGAGTTATATTTGCCTCAGGATGTATCTTTCTCAAAGCTGATGGAACATTGCCTGAGAATGATGGAAGTACTGCGAAAGAAGGAAACAAAAGATATATAAGATGTTATGAGAAAAATCTATAGAGTATATCAAAGAAAAGAAGAAAGTGATTGTTTCCTGAACCTGGAGTCATGCCAAGCTCCAGCATCCGAGAAAGTATCTGTTTCTGCAAAAGCAACTGATCATCTAACCAGTTTTTCGATAATGGGCCACCCCACCTGTAATTGTAGCTAACTTAGTGAACAATATATAATACTTGAGTTTCAAAACTGAAAGATAAATCTAGCTCAGAAGGAGGACTGGCGATATGAGCCTGTAAATATCAGAGATCAGGTTATTTACGCGTGAAGGTTTCCCATGCGAGCCCAAGCAAGAAAAGCTGGTCCACCAAAATAATCATCCAGATCTTCTTTGCTGATATTGAACCTCTAAACAAGATTGGTGTTGAACTTAGTTAGTATGTATAAATTTAAGGAAAACTCAATAGCCAATCATGTCATAGGGAACAACGACTATTCTCTAATTGCAATCTGAAAAGAAGAGGAATCCAATTTTTACCTTGAAAACCTTTTGCCAAATAGCTTCTTGCCCAGTGAATGCAAGAGGCAAGTTAATTCCTTGTAATGCCATCCAGTCAATCTCTCTCTCCCATTTTTTCCAATCCCACCAAACATATGAATCTAGAAAGAAGAAAGTAGAAACAGGAGCAGGAATGTGATGTGAATGATTCATTGTATAACCATTTGACACCTGAGAGGGAATTTTGATGCCAAGAAGTGTACATATCTTACAGCTAGAAGTAACAACATTTTGGTAATAGTTCCAAGGGACAGGACGGCGAATCAAGATGCCGTTAGAATCTATATGAGGTAAATGTCCAGGCTTTGGGACAGAAGCAATCTGAATGCCACCAGTCTTATCCCAAGAAATATGAGCATTACACTTATACTTCAAATACCAATGAAGCCCAGAAGCAATCTCAACAGCAGTTGTGCCTTTAATCCTGAAACACAAGTTAAACAAATGACAAATTTAGAAAAGAAAGTAAATTTTGATCCTTGGTCAAGAAAATCAGATGCTACTTACACAATTTCAGGTCCAGTTCGTCTAGGGCCATCGTAATTCTCAAGAAGAAAGCAGCTACTACCGCCACAAACATCCTAATGAAACAAGAACAATCAATCAAGCTGAAAATAGCAATACAGGAGGGTTAAAGGAAGCACCTTTGAGATGATTTTGAAATCAAAACTGTGAAAATGAGTGGGAATCAGTCTTTGCAATAAACCCTTTGCTGCTGATTCCTGCACAGAAGAAGTTGATCGTAGGGAATCCAAACGGTGAAGCAGAGACTCGATGGTAGGATCATGTTGGTTTGAGAGAGACCGATGAAAGCAAAGAGAAAAAAGAATGAACAAAAGCAACAAAATTGATTTGATGGGACGCATTGGGATGAAAATGATACTGTTCGTTACTAACGAGAGAGTAAGCAAGGAAGAGGCAGGATATAGAGATAGCCAAAATGATCTCTTGAGAAAATGGCCGGTTATTCAATTTTTTTGGTATTTGAGAAGATATCAATACTACACCACCTCCCTAAATTTTCATAAGTTCAACAGCTTTCAAATAAATATACAAGTGATTTTAGCATCTAATGATTTAAACCAACCGTCTGAAGTCGAATGATTTACAAATTACAATGAATTTTTTTTGGTTAGCTTAACCGCATAAAAGATCGAGACCAAGAAGAAACCGGAGTAAAAATCAAATAAACCGGTGTCTGTTTCTACTCTATAGAAAAAAAAACAGAGGAGAAATTTCGTCATCGCTGGATTCAACTTAAAACCCTAATAACGGTGTTGTTTTGAGGTTTTAATCAGCTTCCTGGATTCGTACCTTCTAAGTTCGTCCAACTTGTGGCGATTGATACCACTCCATCATGAAAAATTTGAAGCTTTTCTCGGAGATTTCTCAGAACATCCAATTGCATTCCACTGACGAAGTTGTACGCTTCGCAGCTTATGACATCGACCAAAGTCGCTTATTCTTCGCATCTCCTACTAATTCCGTTTACACCCTTCAACTCTCTTCGTTCCAAGTAAGCAAAGCCTCTCCAATATGTTTCCATTTGAATCAAGTGACTTGTGGATGAACTTGCAAGTGAACATAAGTAGATGACTCACTACTAAGATTAAGCAAAAGGGTCTGTTTAAATCGAAAGTCTTTCTTTTTTTGTTTCATAAATGTGTTCAGGATGGAAGAGCTATGGCCAAGAGTGCTTTGCCTGTGGAGATTTGCAGTATTGATATGGACCCTGAGGACTCCATCACGGCCTTTGATTATCTTGCGGAGAAGGAGTCTCTTTTAATTGGGACTTCTTGTGGGCTTCTGCTTGTTCATAATGTGGAGACCAACGAGACTGAGCTGGTTGGGAATATTGAAGGAGGTGTCAAGTGTGTCTCGCCTAGTCCCACCGGAGATCTACTTGGGTTGATTACTGGCTTTGGGCAGTTGCTTGTAATGACTTATGATTGGGTTTTGATGTACGAGAGGGCAATTGGTGAGGTTCCTGAAGGTGTTGACGTACGTAAGGACCCTTTGCCTTCTTGTTTAATTGACTGCAGAAGGGATAAATTTATAAATTGAGTTGAAAATTGTCCTGAACGACTTGTTTGCTAACCATTTGAATTAAATACTGTTTTAGGTGAAGCAGATGATATCTCTGTAAATTGCGGGGGAATATCCATTTCCTGGAGAGGTGATGGAAAATATCTTGCAACCATGGGTGAGGTTTATGAATCCGGTTGTATGCATAAGAAGATTAAGATATGGGAAAGTGATACTGGTGCTTTGCAGTCTTCTTCAGAAACAAAGGATTTCACGAAGGGGATTCTTGAGTGGATGCCTAGTGGGGCAAAAATCGCAGCTGTTTATAAGAAGAAGTTAGATGATGGCAGTCCATCAATTGCTTTCTTTGAGAGGAACGGACTTGAAAGGAGCTCGTTTAAAATTGGTGAACCAAGAGATGCACCTGTATCAATTGAAACTCTGAAATGGAATTCAGCATCAGATCTTCTTGCAGGGGTTGTTAGTTGTGAAACACATGATGCCATTAGGGTCTGGTTCTTTAGCAACAACCACTGGTACCTGAAACACGAGATTAGGTATCCAAAAGAAGCCGGGGTAATGGTCATGTGGGATCCAACAAAGCCACTGCAGTTAATATGTTGGACTCTGGCCGGGCAGGTTACTGTTTGCAATTTTATGTGGGTAACGGCTGTCATGGAGGACTCAACTGCCTTTGTTATAGATAATTCCAAGATACTTGTGACACCACTGTCTTTGTCCTTGATGCCACCTCCTATGTATTTGTTCAGCCTTAGTTTTTCTTCTGCCATCAGAGATATAGCATATTACTCCAGGAACTCTAAGAATTGTTTGGCTGTGTGCTTGTCAGATGGGAACCTGTCTTTTGTTGAGCTTCCTTCACCTAATACTTGGGAAGATCTTGAAGGCAGAGACTTCAGTGTGGAAATTTCAAACTGTAAAACAGCACTGGGATCTTTTTTACATCTTCTATGGTTGGATGTCCACTCACTTCTGTGCGTCTCTGCTTATGGTTATAGCCAGAACAAGTGTCTCCCTTCTGGTTCATTTGAGACAGAGCTTCATGGTTCTTATTTACAAGAAGTTGAAGTTGTCTGTTGTGAGGATCATGTTCCTAGTCAAGTGACATGTTCTGGATATGAGGCTAGCGTTACTTTCCAGACACATCTCGAATCACCGGTCACGGCTCTTGCCTGGAATCCTAGTAAGCGTGATTCAGCCTTTGTAGAGTTTGAGGGTGGTAAAGTGCTTGGTTATGCATTAAGGTCAGGCATAATGGAAGCTCGTGTTACTGATGATAGTGTATGTTTTTCATCGACTTGTCCTTGGGTGAGGGTGGCGCAGGTTGAGGCTTGTGGGATGCTCAAACCCTTGGTATCTGGGCTTGATGATATGGGTAGACTGTACATCAACGGAAAGAGCTTATGTAATAACTGCAGCAGTTTCGCATTTTATTCAGAGCTGGCAAATGGAGTTGTTACCCATCTGATTATCTTGACCAAGCAGGATTTTCTCTTTATTGTCGATACCAAGGATGTACTGCAGGGAGACGTGGCACTTGGAAATGTGTATTTTGTTATTGATGGTAGAAAGCGGGACGAGGAAAATATGAGTTTTGTAAATATTTGGGAAAGAGGTGCCAAAGTAATTGGGGTCCTCAATGGAGATGAAGCTGCTGTAATATTGCAAACTGTGCGGGGGAATCTTGAATGCATTTATCCCAGAAAGCTGGTCCTCTCTTCCATTACGAATGCGTTAGCTCAGCAACGGTTCAAAGATGCTTTAAACTTGGTAAGGCGTCATAGAATCGACTTTAATGTTATCGTGGATCTATATGGGTGGCAGGCATTTCTACAATCAGCTGTAGAATTTGTTAGACAAGTAGACAATCTGAACCACGTTACGGAATTCATTTGTGCCATGAAGAATGAAGATGTTACAGAAACACTTTACAAAATGTTTTCCTTTTCCAAAAAAGGGGACAAAGTTTTCCAAGTGAAAAATCTTTGTGGTAACAAAGTTTCATCAGTTCTACAGGCAATTAGGAAAGCCCTTGAAGAACAGATACCAGAGAGTCCTTCAAGGGAACTCTGTATTCTAACAACTCTTGCACGAAGTGATCCACCTGCTATTGAGGAATCTCTTTTGAGGATAAAAGCTGTTCGGGAAATGGAGTTACTAAACTCTTCTGATGATTCAAGGAAAAAGTCTCTTCCATCTGCAGAAGAAGCCTTGAAACACCTTCTGTGGTTATTGGATTCTGAAGCTGTCTTTGAAGCTGCCTTAGGTCTTTATGATCTGAACCTTGCAGCTATTGTGGCACTCAATTCCCAACGTGATCCAAAAGAATTTCTACCTTATCTTCAGGAGCTGGAAAGAATGCCTCAACCCCTGATGCATTTCAACATTGACATTAAACTGCAACGTTTTGATAGTGCTCTTAAGAACATTGTATCAGCAGGGGATGACCACTTTCCTGATTGCATGAACTTAATGAAGAAGAACCCTCAACTTTTCCCACTGGGCCTCCAGCTAATTACTGATACTGAAAAGAAACAAATGGTTCTGGAGGCTTGGGCAGATCATCTCACTGATGAAAAACGTTTTGAGGATGCAGCTACTACATACCTATGTTGCTGTAGACTGGAGAAGGCTTCAAAGGCATATCGTGAATGTGGTGATTGGAGTGGGGTACTCAGAGTGGGGGCTCTGATGAAATTAGGTAAAGATGAGATCTTGAAATTGGCATACGAACTCTGTGAAGAGGTCAATGCTCTTGGGAAACCAGGGGAAGCAGCTAAAATAGCTCTAGAGTACTGTGGAGATATAAGCGGTGGAATTAATTTGCTTATCAATGCGAGGGAATGGGAAGAGGCGTTACGGGTTGCGTATTTGCATACAACGGATGGTATGATTTCAGTGGTGAAGAATTCTGCTCTGGAGTGTGCTAGTGGTCTAGTAAGTGAATTCAAAGAATCAATAGAAAAAGTAGGAAAATATTTGACTCGCTATTTAGCTGTCCGGCAGAGACGGTTGCTGCTTGCAGCAAAGCTCAAGTCTGAGGAACGGTCCGTCATTGATCTTGATGATGACACAGCTTCAGAAGCAAGTAGCAACCTGAGTGGAATGAGCGCCTATACTTTGGGGTACATTTCTTGCATTTTTGTTATTTTCACTGCCTTTACTTACGTGGAAATTTTCTTCACGGATCATAGATTACATTAAGTATTAAACACTGAAATAGTGCTTAATTTTGGGTTTCTGATGCATTAAAAATGTTCTGACTGTGGTCTCCTTGTTTAACCAGCATCAGATTATATAAATTGAAAATTCCAGCACATATATACGTATTGGTAGTGATAAGGCTTTTGGGTGGGCATGATCATCATTGAGCCTGTTAGCTAATAGCTGATTAATTAATAGGAGGTTGGGCATATTCTGGATTTACTAGGGGCTGGGCGCTTGAAGCCACAAGCTTGTTCTTAGGCATTGGGTAGAGAATTGAGACTTCTCTGAGGAAGAAAGTCTATAATGTAGTTGCTTTGTTTATTAAATAGGAAGAGACTTTACCAGTCTGGATCTTAACATAAAAGNGACGGTTGCTGCTTGCAGCAAAGCTCAAGTCTGAGGAACGGTCCGTCATTGATCTTGACGATGACACAGCTTCAGAAGCAAGTAGCAACCTGAGTGGAATGAGCGCCTATACTTTGGGGTACATTTCTTGCATTTTTGTTATTTTCTCAGCCTTTGCTTATGTGGAAATTTTCTTCACTATCATAGATTACATTAAGTATTAAACACTGAAATAGTGCTTAATTTTGGGTTTCTGATGCATTAAAAATGTTCTAAATGTGGTCTCCTTGATTAACCAGCATCAGATTACGTATTGGTAGTGATAAGGCTTTTGGGTGGGCATGATCATCATTGAGCCTGTTAGCTAATAGCTGATAAATTAATAGGAGGTTGGGCATATTCTGGATTTTCTAGGGGTTGGGCGCTTGAAGCCACAAGCTTGTTCTTAGGCACTGGGTAGAGAATTGAGACTTTTTTGAGGAAGAAAGTCTATAATGTAGTTGCTTTGTTTATTAAATAGGAAGAGACTTTACCTGTTTGGATCTTAACATAAAAATTCTTGGTTTTTTTTATGCTATTATTCCAGGACAAGGAGAGGTTCTGCTGCTTCAGTCAGCTCAAGCACTGCTAATAGCAAGGCAAGAGACTTGAGGCGCCAAAGAAAGAGTGGAAAAATCCGTGCTGGCAGGTATATACAAATATATATTCTTATGAGAATTGATCAGTTTCATCTGATGAGCAAAAGTTGTAAATGAATAAACTTGGGGTGAAAAAATGCAGTGCGGGTGAGGAGATGGCTCTTGTTGACCATTTGAAGGGAATGCGTATGAGCGAAGGAGGAAAGCGAGAGCTAAAGTCGTTGTTGATATGTCTGGTAACACTTGGGGAACTGGAGTCTGCACATAAGTTGCAACAGACTGCAGAGAGTTTCCAGGTCTCTCAAGTAGCAGCAGTCGAGCTAGCAGACGATACAGTGTCCAGCGAGAGCGTCGACGAAGAAGTTTACTCCTTTGAGCGTTACGTTCAGAAGACGAGATCCACAGGACGTGATTCTGAGGCCTTTAACTGGATGCTTAAGGTCTTTGTTAGCCCATGAAAATCTCTTATCAACAAAAAACTCCCAAATCTTGATGCTACGATTTTGTCTCTTAATTTTGACTCCTCTCTGTTCCCGTTTTACGTACTAGATAATTGAGATGCGTTTGCTACAATTTTGTTAATCACTTTGTGTTGCTCAATCTTGGCTTTAATTATATCCGATTAAAAAATGCTTATTCCCCATCAGATTATAAAGATAAATTCCAATTATATTTTAAAACCCTTGTGGTTCCTTGGTGTTCACGATTCGTTATATTTTGTTTTTTCGTCTTCGTAGTAGATTCCTCTTAGTTTCCTTCTTGTGGGAAAACTTTCGTATAACCGAAACAGTTCCACAGAAAAAAAAANTCAATCTTGGCTTTAATTATATCCGATTAAAAAATGCTTATTCCCCATCAGATTATAAAGATAAATTCCAATTATATTTTAAAACCCTTGTGGTTCCTTGGTGTTCACGATTCGTTATATTTTGTTTTTTCGTCTTCGTAGTAGATTCCTCTTAGTTTCCTTCTTGTGGGAAAACTTTCGTATAACCGAAACAGTTCCACAGAGAAAGAAGAAGAAGAAGCTCCTCTGCTCGTTTGGTAAGTATACGACCATCTTCTTCTTCCCTTTTAATTATCTTTACTTGGTTCTTGTTGATTGCTTTTCTAGTTTCTTGATCAGATACATCTGTGTGATGTATCTCTTGCTGAAGTTTTAATCTAGCAGATGAAATTGTTACTTGATCCACAATTTTGGAGTTTGATTTGGGTTTTGAAACACGAAACTAATGTTGATAGATCAGATTCTTGTTTCTTGATGAATGAGATGGGCTAGGTTTGGATACAGTGGATTGATCTCATATGGGAAATATCTCTTTCTTTGGTACTGTTTAGGCGAATTTCACACGCCATGGATGGAAGCAGAGTAAAGCCTGATGTGCTTAAATACGTCACTTCTGTGAGTAAAGCTTTTGATGCTGAACTTGCAAAATTTGAAGAGTTTGTCTACATCTTTGCTGATTTTAGGTCTAATGGGTACGTATAGTATAATTAGTTTTCGCCACCTTACATGTTTGGGTATGTGATGTCTACATCTCCTTGTAGACTGGAAGCTTCTAATGCCATAATAAGAATGGAGAAACACTTGAAAGATCACCATGACCTTCTTCGTGGTTTCGTCGACTTCCTTCCACCTTACGCTAAGATAAACTTCCCTCCCGAGGCTCATCTAACCCACGCCTTTTCATACTTGATTGCTGTCAAGGAAGCGTTTCGTGCTCAACCTGCAAACTATGACCAGTTTGTACAGATCTTTAGTGATTATAAAGCTCGGAAGTATGTATTTCTCCAAGTCATGTTCGATTTTGTCTTCGTATGTTTTTTACATGTCTCTCAATCTATACACATGTAGATTGGATGTCGAAACTTTAATTGCAAATGTGGAGGTACTCACGAAAGATCACGAGAATCTGCTTCTTGGTTTCATTGTCTTCCTTTCAAAGGCTCAGAGAACCATCTCTCCCGAGGCTGAGCAACGGGTTGCAAACTTTTTGGGCAAGCTTAAGGTATAGAATGCTAAAAATGCCAAACCAATCCTACCATTTTGATCTCTCCTCTATGCTGCTAACTTGTGATTTAAATAACAAAATAATTTGTGGATCTGCATACGACTTTTCAGGGAAGTGATCTTCACGTGTTTGAGTCCTTTCGTGAAATACTGCAAAAGTTTAAAGAGGGAGAGATGCCATTACAGGAGGTGCACAAGGAGGTAGGTTCTAATTGGTGCACCACTAAGTGATGAAGTTTCATAGCTTATTCTGTGTTTGATTTGCCTTTTAATTTATATCTTTGCAGGTCGTTGAACTTCTCCAGGGTCGTGATGATCTAATCATTGAGCTTTCCGAATTCTTCAGTGGACGTCCCCTAGAGATAGCTAAGTACATTACAAGACTGTTGCAGCTTTAGCTTAGGATGCTTGAAGAATATAATGGTTGGGTATAAGAGACAAGAAGAATAGCTTCTAATTAATGGGGAAGAGAGTGTATACTATTTGATTCTATAAAGATTTGAGTTCGGTTTGATTCGTGTACTCGAGAGGAGAGATTTTATGTAATGCACATATGCTTCTATATCAAGGTATGAAAACCATCCTGTTTCAATCAAGATGACCACAAATTTTTTATTTTATTATATTCTTTGTCTCATGAAACCAAGAAATCAAGCAAAAGAGATCATACACTTGAATACGGCTGATGATCTCATACTCTCCTTACCATAAACTCTCATATTGTACTTATGCAGCATATGCCCCCATTACCATTTGTGCAACACAAAATAGGGAGAAATCTTAAATAATTTTGAGGGTCAAATTTTATTATA
>OVAF01001358.1:2261-23034 GCA_900406245.1 Odontarrhena argentea | reverse complement strand
CGGATCGCCTTCACATGGAACCTCCTTTGTTTCGTATTCGTTATTGGAATCGGTCCACACTGTCACCTTGTACTGCCACGGACGACCATCAGTGATTCCGATGGCTCCAATGATTTGCACAATTAACATGACTTCTTCACCAACAATTGTAACCTTTCTCCCAGCCATCTTTTGTTTTGTTTATGACATATAACAAATAGATAAAGATAAGAATTGGTGACAGGTGAAACCAACTTATATATACTGGTGAATGTTTTTTTGTTGTTGTGATTAATGTTTTACCCTTGTTAATTAAAAGTATCTTTTAATTATTTTTTTATTAATGGAAAGAGATTTTCATTGGTTTATATAGCATTTTCTCATAAAAAAAACAATATATGGAAGTAAATTAATTAGTTAAAGAAGACCTTTGACTAGGGAAAATGGGAAGTTTTTATACAGACATTTCAAATACAATAATAATATGGAATAGAAGGAAACTGCATTATAGTAAAGTTGGTAAATTTTAGAATTTTCATTTACAGTTATTTTTTTATGTATTTTTTCGATAATTTCATTTAGAAACATTAACTTGATTATTTTGTACTATTAATTTTCCTATAAATTCTAATTATGACATTTGACTACAGTCAGAAACATAATCCTATTTATTGATCAAATATGATAGAAATGTATTTCTAAATTAAATACCGTCTAAAGAAACAAAACCATATGGATTGAATCTAGTGACTTAGATACACCTCATGAAGAAGGAAGTTAGAGATTTTTTGTTTTTTTTTAACATGTCTAAGAAAATATTTTTTTGATAAAATGTAAAAAAAGTATAATATTTTGCGTGTATAGATCTCCTTAAAATTTTTGACATTTGGAAACAAAATCCGTTTGCGAGATTAGTTGAATTCCATCTTCAAAAATCATGGTGTTTATTTACTTGTGCAGTTGTCTCGTTTTATGCATATATTTTTTGAAGTTTTACATGAAATCTATCTGATGTTGTTATTGGATATATTTGTCTTATAACTGAAAGCATATAAGATGATAAGCCTCAGGTATTTTTTCTTTCATTTATAGTAGTTGATAGTAAAAATAATGTAGTAATTTTTATTACGGATATCAAAAGGATTTACAGGATCATGTCACTACCCAAAAATTGTAGGAAATCCACAAATATATATTACATGTTAATCCACGAATTAAATATTCTAAATTCTGATATGTAATTCTATAATATTTAACAACAAGTTCTAAAATCAATATATCATATTTCAAAACTATTATATGGATTCCGTTTAGAGAAATTTTGGCACTTGCGTTTTATATCGAATCTGACGGATTTCAAACCGCATTTTTATAGTTGAGTGAAATAAATTGTATTGTATTGATATGATGGATTTTGAACCGTATTTTGACATTTGAGTGAAAGAAATTGTTTTGTATCGAATATGACGGATTTCAAGCCGAGAAAGAAAACATGTTGACGTATAAAGCCTAGAGAAATCGTAAATATAGAAATAATCTTAGCAAAAGCATCCATTTTCTAATATTGTTATTTACTCGTAAATGATTACATGAAAGCATAACTAAAAATGAAACAATATACTAATAGTGTATACGAAAAAAATAGGGAAAAACTAAGACTGCGAAAAAATAAATAATAAAATGGTTTTCTTAGAACATATTGCAACTGAATTCCACATATGCTACATCTTAATCTCTTGATAATTCGTCTTTCTTCATCATTGTATGTTTAAATTTCCCAGTGCAGAGAATATTAAATATAAAATTTTTAGTTTGCTAAAATAGTTTGGTCTACTCTACATTGTTTTATAATTATCAATTTATCAGTTATGGGGGAAAAGAAAAACATTATATGTATCATTTAGTTAAAGCCACATTTTGGTTTAAGTCCAGTTTTTCTTAATCCCACAGATTTTGCTTTTAAATAAAACTCCCAATGCCACGGTTCTCAATGCTTTCCAGAAGTCCCTCAAGTATCTCTGTTAAGAATTGGTATATATCTTGTTTCTTTTTATCTTAAACAAATTAATGTCTTATGATATGCAAGGTTGAGTCTTTAGATTTGGGGATTTTAGAATTGAAGCAATAATGGATAGGACTGTTGTTGTTTTCATTAGCGTGGAATCAGTCTTAAGAATGTTGTTGTGACGGTATAATTTAAAAAAAAAAAACAAAACTACGTTTGTATGTATAATTAATACGTCTTCTAAATTCCTTTGACAGAACATATCTTGCGATATATAAATCTTAGTTATCGGTTCATAAACACAAATAGATGACTCTTTACCAAGGAGGAAATCTCACTTGTTACAAGACTGAAATACAATTCATTATATAAAGTTGAAATAAAACATTGCATTTCACTAGTAATAATCAGACTCATACCCTACCACCTCCAAATCCATTAAAAAACAAGACAATTCAAGATATCCAGAACTTCCAGGACCATGTAAATGAACTTGTTTGCGAAAGGTAACTCCTTTAACTGTTGGTAAGAGCGTCTCACCTGACCAAACAATAGTAGTCTTTGTTAAATTTCGATCAGTTTTCGTTTTGGAAACTTCTACATGTAAAAATTGTGTTGGAGAATTTTTATCTTNAGACTCATACCCTACCACCTCCAAATCCATTAAAAAACAAGACAATTCAAGATATCCACAACTTCCAGGGCCATGTAAATGAACTTGTTTGCGAAAGGTAACTCCTTTAACTGTTGGTAAGAGCGTCTCACCTGACCAAACAATAGTAGTCTTTGTTAAGTTTCGATCAGTTTTCGTTTTGGAAACTTCTACCTGTAAAAATTGCGTTGGAGAATTTTTATCTAGTAGAATCTGAAGTTTCTCGTTGAATATAGGATCTCCTATGCTTGAAACCTCTTTCGTTTCATTTTTGTCATTTGGGTCTGTCCAAACAGTAACTTTATATTGATGGTGATACGGAGGATCATTAGGAATTCCGATTGTTCCACGGATTTTCACCTTCAACACTTCTTCTTCACTTATGACAAAAGTTTTTCTTCTACTCATTTCTCTTTTTGTCTTATAAGAAATATGAGAGATATGATTTCGGTGACCGATGAACCAAATTTATATACTACTGTATTTATTATTTAGAGATATTTTTCCCTCGCAAATTCAAAATAATTTAACATATTTCCTTGAAGATAAGAAGATATTTCCAATGTTTTATGTTAATAAAGTTTAGTAAAAGAGAAAGTATGGACATCAAATAATGATTAATAACAAAAGTTTGAATAAAGAAAAATATGGAAAGGTTTTTTTTTCTAACATATAAAATATGAAATTAAAAATAAGAATCTAAATTAATGTTACATTGAATATCTCGAAAATTTGGATTCCAAATTATTTATTACTATGGATTTTGGTAATAATTATTCCTATTACATTTAAAATGATAAAAAAATGCAATTCAATATCAATAAATAACATCTAAATATTAAAAGTCTTTGGATCAAAGCTAGGGAAATGGTATGACCGTATGATATTATTACTACCATTGCTATCTTCCTAATTTTCCAATCCTCTAGTGATATTCACCTAATTAATCCTAGAATTAATACATAGTTTAGGAAACAGACATACCATATATACCATGGTCAATAGTCTTTTTTAATCAGTGTCTAAAATGGATACGCTTATACTATGTAACTATATATATAGTATTGTGCTTAGGTTCATGCGAGGCTGATGTGAATGTTTTTCTTAAAAAAATGGATTTATATGATTTTGAAAATTTAGATACAAATTCTCAAAAACGATAAAATGCATTTGAAACTAATACTATTATCATTCAACCTTTCTTTCACCAAATTTTGAAAGATCAATTTGTTTAACTAGCTTTCTTTCTATAGATATCATACTATGATCATTCAACCTTTCTTGTGATATAGCTAATCACAACTATTTGAAATTCTTTGTAAATTCTAATTAACCAACCAAAAACACTAATTTATAAAGTCACAAAATCTAACTCAATTTTTGTTTAAATTTGATATTTGAATACATTTTCTAGTTTGAATCCTTAATTTCTATTTTATAACAACAATAAGTAAAAAATGAAAAAAAGGTAAGAAAATGAAAAAAAGGTAAAAAATCGAACCAAGAACTGAAAACGGAAGAATTATTCATTTGATAGTAATATGTTCAACAAAGTTTCAGTGAAATGAGTCTTTGCTTTAAAAAAAAAAAAAAACGAGAAACAACATGAAACAAATAGCTCAATTTTGGTCACTTTGCGTGGCCCTGACTATATTTCATGGCACATTTAGATTTGTTGTATGATCGATATCTGCAAACTGAAAACGTATAAGAGGATCAAACATTAATTTTTCTCATATTTCTGACAGTTAAATCTTCTTATTTATAAAATATCAAGAGAGTAAAGGTTGTGAAAAAATGAAATGAGATTATGCGAGTATGGTTTTTTGTGTCACTAGACCGATTAATAATGTTTGCATTCGGAGCCACATGACATAAGGTTACAGAAATTAGAAGACTTTTTGGTTTAGTCCGGTTCGGTTTAATCCCTTTGATTTGAGCTTTCAATTGAATAATCTCAATGCTTCGGTCTTTCCACTGGAGATTTCCACCGTCGCTCGCCGCCGCTAGAATGCTCTCATCACCGCCACCAAAGTCTCCCTTCTCCGGTGGGGTCGTGAATTCGAACTCAATTGATGTAAACTCGAAACCCGAGTTACTCTTTCCGCAATCCCAACCCCAGAACCTCTCCTCGTCTCCTTCTTCTTCTCTGAAATCCACGGTGGCTTGTTCGAGCTCCGGAGCTATCCAACTAAGTATGGCTACAGTTTCGGAGTGCTTTTCAGGAAAACCAGAATCTGAAGAGACGCTCGTTGTGGTTTCGTTCTACAAGTTCGCTGATTTTCCAGACCATGCTGATTTCAGGAAGCCTTTGAAAGATCTCTGTGAAGAATTGGTATGTTGTTTCTTCTTTCTGATACGAAAAGTCTGAGTTTTTAGATTTGGGTTTAGCTAGATATGAAGTAGTAATGGATATGATTGTTGTTGTTTTCGTTAGCGTGTTTCAGGTGGAATCATTCTTGCACCAGAAGGGATCAATGGAAGTATCTGTGGGAGTCGAGAGTCTGTAGAGAGAGTGTTGGCATTTATACAGAGTGATGTTCGATTGAATGGTTTGAGGCAAGTGGAGACACCTGTGAGTGCTGAACAAGAAGCAATCCATCATGGACATAGTAGTAGCTCTCCTCTTGCAGCTGGTGAAGATGCTCCGTTTAGATGGGATCATGTTAGAGTCAAACTCAAGAAAGAGGTATGTACACTCTCGTCTTTGAAGTTAAGAGTCTCTTTGTGGAGTTTATTGGTATATTGTTAAGAGTTGTTTTACTCCTCTATGAATTTTCAGAATAGAGTTTGATAGATTTTCAAAAGTTGTTTTAATTTTTGTAATGTCTGTGCAGATTGTTACGCTCGGAATGCCTAGTGTCTCGCCGATTGAAAGAGTTGGGACATATGTGAGCCCCGAGGAATGGAACGAATTGATCAGTGATCCTGAAACTGTGAGATCTCATTATTACTATCTTGTCGCAATTTTAGTCAGGAAAAGTGAAATTTGGATAGAGTTTGATAACTATTTTTATGCATGCAGATCACTTTCTCGTCTATGATTCTGTGTTTTTTTTAGTATTGGAATTAAGTTCTGAATCACTCCAAATAGAAGATGCAAAGCTAATGCATGGCAAAAATAATGATTTAGTGTCTTTGTTTACTTTTGAGAAAATATTTGTGATGAGTAGATATACGATATGAGACTGTAACTGACATTGTCAAAGTTCCTTTCCGTTTCAGGTAGTGATCGATGTGCGAAATACATATGAAACTAGAATTGGGAAGTTTAAAGGAGCTGTGGATCCATGTACCACAGCTTTCAGAAATTTCCCAGCTTGGGTGGAGAATCAGTTTGCACTGAAGGAAGAAGCCAATGAGAAGCAGGCAAAGGCGGAGAAAGAGGGTTTTTCTGGAATCACTTTTAAAGAAGACAAAGCCGAAAAACCGAAGCCGCTGCCAAGGATTGCTATGTATTGCACTGGTGGAATAAGGTGTGAGAAAGCTTCGAGCTTCCTTCTAAGCCAAGGCTTTGAAGAGGTAAAACCTGATCCATTATCTACACCACTGAGCTGTATAACTTTTTGTAATACTTAAGATGATATATATTCTTTATCAGGTCTATCATCTAAAAGGTGGGATATTGAAGTACCTTGAGGAAGTCCCTAAAACAGAGAGCTTGTGGGAAGGGGAATGCTTTGTGTTCGATAAACGTGTATCGGTGGAACATGGTCTAGCTCAAGGAACTCATAAACTCTGCTATGGATGCAAGCAACCTATAAGTGATGATGACATGGAAGCTCCTGAGTATGAGTATGGAGTTTCTTGTCCTTACTGTTTCTCCAAGAAATCCGAAGAGGAGAAAGAAAGAGCAAGAGCAAGACAAACACAGTTTGAGGAATGGGGCGTAATCGGTGGTCCAGACAAGGGTCGTCGACCCGCCATTAAACCAGAGAGTCCAAGGAAGAAGAGCAATGCAAAGCTTGGTTCTTCGATATAGATTTTGATGTTTTGATTTGTTGATTCCTCTTGGAAACCCATTGCTATTTGTTTGTTCTGGAATCTTTGTTACATTAGAGAGTTTAAATGGCTTAAAATCATTAAAGAATGGAAGTGTATTATATTTCACTTCTCTAATCGTTGTTTCCTTTGAAGAAGTAGGGAGGGTAGTTCTGGAACCGTTTCTAACCAGACCCAACAAAATCTCTCATACCATACCGGAATATGACTTTCTATACCAAATCACCATTAAACAAATATTAATTCTATAAAACCAAACAAAACTAACCAAAATTTAATATTTTTAATATATGTATTATCTTTTTTTTTTTGTTTTCATAAACCATTTTATCAAAAAAGCTAATCAGATTCATACAAAAAAAAAAAAAAAAAAAGCTAATCAGATTGAAAACCGAATCAAACATAGCATTCTAAACCAGATTGATTCGTACCTAAAATGAACTGAAAATAATCTAACCTAAATTCTATGAAACCAAAAAAAATAATTAAAACTTATTAAATCTAATATTTTAAATATATTTAAACATATTAACATTTGTTTTGTAGTTTCCATAAAATTTTTTATTGAAAACCAAATCAAATAAAAAGTTTAAGCAAATCTAATACTCTAAACCTAACTGATATGAATCTAAAATGAACCGGAAAGAACCTAACATAAATTTCAAGGATGAAACAAAATTAACTAAAAGTTACTAAATCTAAATCTTTAATATATTTAAGCATAGTGAAAAATGCATTTGTTTTTTGTTTTTAATAAAACTTTTGATTGAAAACCAAATCATATCGAATGCTGAATCAAATTTAGTATTCTAAACCGAATTGATATGAATTTAACATGAACAAAGATAACCTAAATTCTATTGGTAAAAAAAGTTAACAAAAACTTATTAAATCTAATATCTTGAATATATGTTATTTTTCTGCTAGAACATTATAGTTGATCCGTGATAGTAACAGACGAGATCTAGTTCATAGCCCCATTTCTTCTCGGAAGTCATTACGTGTTTGAAAGCTAGATTCAATAGTTGAAAATGTACAATTAGAGAGCACGACAAGTTTACGATTCAACTTTTCTATAAATCGTTGGAATGACCTAGTTAACAAAAAAAATTTAAATTTCATATTTTTAATACATTTGAGCATGTGGAAAAATACTCTTTTTTTTTTTTTTTGTGTGTTTTCACAAAACTGTTTATCCAAAACCAAATCAGATCGAAAACCGAATCAAATTTAGTTTAAACAAAACTGATCCAAACAAAAAAAATATCTAATTTCACAAAACCAAACCGAACCGAAACCAATTCCCATAGTCTAAAATTTAACTATGAACAATTGACAACGGCACGTTGTTCACCTGTTTAAACGTAGAACGACAAGAAAGGTAAGAAGTGACGTTTGACTAGGTCGAAGAAACCCTTTTTAATGTCGATGGCGATTGCAAAAATTCGACTCATTGATTGAGATTTTCATTTCCTTAAAATCTTTGTGGGTTCCAAGGAGAGAGCGAGAGAGAGAGATCGAAGCAGTAATGGCAGGTATAGCTGGTATGCTCAAGGTCGCGAAGCCGAAGATCCAATCGGTGGATATCCAAGCCGCCGCGGGATGGGGCTTCGCCGCTGCCGCCGGAGCAATCTGGGTCGTCCAAGTAAGCCATCTCTTGATCTCTGTCCGTAAATTTTAGCTAACCATACCTTCAAAAATTGTGTTTTTCACGAATTGTGTTTCTGTTTCTGGGATCTATCATTAGTATGTTATGTCTTCTGATGAAATTGCTTGCTTGATTTTGAAGAAAGTTGAAAAATTTAAGTGGTCATTGATAAAGGTTTGAAAATTTTGGCACTTGCATAGATTGCAAGGCTGTAATTTTCTGGGCACCAATATAATTGCATAATCCATTTGTTGCATTTGATGAAATGATTGATTTGATTTTGTTGGATATTGTGATAATTGGTGTATTTAAATTTCTTCATTTCGTTCTCTGTGTACAGCCTTTGATTTTGATTTCATTTCGGATTTAGTCTCCTACTTGAAATACTCTGCTTCTCTCCTCACATATTGAGGAGGATAGGATCGGACCTATTTAGCACTGATACATGATCTCTCTTTTATCAAATTTGTGATCAAACTTGTTCATTTCATTTTCCATTACAACTTTTGGTTTCAGTTTAGATTGAAACTCATACTTGAAATGCTTTGCTTCTAGGCTTTTACAATCTTCGGCTTATCTTGAGGAGGATATAATCACATTCATTTCTAACTGATAATGACATAGTCTATTTGTTGTTTCCATCTTTTATGTAAAGCGTTACATTCGTTACTGACTGTCACGGTGTGCTCAGTTCTGTTGGTTTGGTATTGTGAAGTGATTAGTTCCTTACGTTCTGTGACCATTTTCTCTAATCTTTCCTTAGAGACTCATTTTGTTGTTTTGTATCTGACATGTTTATTAACACAGCCTTTTGATTGGATAAAGAAGACATTCATCGACAAACCAGTTGAAGAAAAGTGAGTAATCTCCAAGATTCAAGACAGTGAGAGTTTTCCGGTTTCGAAGTTTATTATTGCATCCTTGACGATGTAGCTGAATAAGTTTTGGTTCTTTTCTGGGGCTTTTTTGTGGTTTCATGTCTTCAATGTAGACTTTTTGTCTTCTCANTTTTAAAAAAAAGGGCCCCTTTTTTTTTTTTTTTTTTTTTTTATCATTTGTTGATATTTTCTTATGAAAGTATATATATATAGATCAGAGATCATATGGAGAGTTGTGAACTGTGATGATAATGATGGAGATCATATCAATTCATCTTCTTCAGGCATAAAGGTTTTGTTCCATAAATTTGAGAAAAATATTTGTATAAATGAAATTCTAGCAACCGGATGTTACTACAGTATTTCTAGAAGCACCAAAACCAAATATGAATTATACATTTGCCGACTCTATGATCAATTGATCATTCATGAGTCATGACCATGGAGCAAGATCAAATTCTCTCCCATGTCCTAATTTAACAGCATCTTTGGCCAAAAATCAATAAATAAGAAATCTGATTCCTATCCTACTTAAGCATCTAAAGAGAGAGCAGTTTATCTTTGGACTGCTTCTCCCTTCCCTACCTTATGTACAGACAACAAGGTGCCTCATCAACCAGTTTTTTTCAAACCAAATCTCCTCTTCAACCTTCATGATGTGTTTGTAGTTGATGAGGATGCACAACTTTCTTTCATTCTCCTTTCGGCTGCTATAGCTGCAGCCACTGAGGGCCGTAGATCTCTTAGATTATTCTGTGCCTCTTCCGGGTTCTCTTCGGTCTCTACCGCTTCAGCTGCCGGCGAAGTAAACAGAGATTCAAGATCTTTTAATGTCAAAGACTCTTGATCTTGATTCTTTGTTTTCCTGTTGCTGAATGAGCTTAAGTTTGTGTTCTTGCTCCTGTTCAGCTTGTAGATGCTCTCTTCCACTGTACTTGTTACCTAGTTCCCGCCAAAAAAGAGAGGTTAAGATCAAAGTGAATCACCTAAGACTGGATCTTGAAACTGTAGAAGACCCTGGTGACTATAAAAATAAATGCACATACCAGGAAACGATGAACTAGAGTAGGTTTCTCTTGTCCTATCCGGTGAACACGCCCAACAGCTTGCGCTTCTGCAGCCGGATTTAAAAGTGGCTCAACCAGAACAACATGCTGTGCTTCTAGAAGATTAAGACCGTTGGCACCATGCTGCACCAAAAGCAATAGGACTTGGATTGATTTCGCCTCTTTTTGATTGGTCTCCTTGAATTTGCTAATGGCGGTTTGTGATTTCCTGCATTTTCATGGAATCCACATTACATAACCCCCCTAGGTAACCTATGCAACACTTTTGATGAATGTCCTGATTGCAATTGTCGCTACATTACCTGCCTCCTTTCATCCGGATGAAAGTAATGCCATTGGCAGCGAAGGCATGTTCTAAAACATCAAGAACATCTTTCCAGCTGGAGAAAACAAGAACCTTCGCTTTTGGGTCACTTGATTTGATCCATAAGATTCTTCTAGTAACAGCTTCGATCTACCAAAAAACAATAGATGAGAAAAAGAAGTACTTCTTCTGCATGAATCATAGAAGCAAGGTAGCTAACCTTTGTTCCATATGAGCCTTGAACAGCCAAAGATGCTTCGTTTTCCTTGTGAACTTGATCTGACGAAGAACAGTTTCGTCTGTCATCAGCATATGCAATATTTCTAACATCTGTATGCTGCCTGCATATTGGACACATCACCCACTTTTGCTGACTGTCATGAATTGATCTGCGCTCAGTCATGGCAAAAAAGCCTGCACGAACAAACAAATAAAACGTTATTGTTAACATCCTCAAGTGAAGATGCATTTGATTGTCATCAAATACTTTGAATGATTATAGGAGATTAACGAGACAGAGAAAAGTCTGAGGCACGAAAACAGTGAGGACATATATGTGCATGAAAATTCAAATCCTCAGGATCAAGCAAACAAAAGAGATTCAAGTATTTACATTTACAACAAGTGCTGTGCCCACACTGGAAAACCATCTTCTGATTCCGTAAATTTTCATGGCAAATCGGGCATGCCTCCTCAGGCTTTAAAATGTTTTCACAGTTTTGTTCAACAGGAGCTGAAGCCTTATCTGATTGTTCCTGTATTAGTAAGGAATGATCTGGACTCTCGGATTCTTGTTTCTGTTTGGCTTGTATCAAACCCTGATACAGGAAAAACACAAAATATGGGTTTATATTGTATACAAAGTTAAAGGAATAAAAAATGAGAAGCTAGCAAAGTTTTTCAAGCGATCTAAAGTCTCCAGCCCACAAAGGGAAGATTTATTATGAAGACATAACTAAAGCTGCTGGTCAAATTTATTGGAAGGGACTACAAATCTGGAGCTGATATCCAATAAAAAAAAAGTGATCAAGCATTACTCAACATGTAAACTTGAAAGTAGCATCAAAGACTTTATAGACTTATTTGCATAATATAACTAAGAGGTAAGGCCACTAACAAAACTAAGGCAAAAGATTTACCTTCAAATAACGAAGTTTTCCTTTTATACTAAGCAACGAGGATTGAGCCAAAAATTTATCATTTGTATTATGCACACTAGCAGCGTCTAACTCATCCAGGCTCAAAGCATAAATCGACGTGTCATCTTCAGATTCTCTAAGCTGTAGTCTCATTGTCGCCATCTTAATCTCATCATAGGCACGTAGTATGTGAGCTTGAGTCCTCGCCAAGAGCCTCGCATGTGCATATTCCTTTCGCATCACCTTAATTACAAGCAAAATTGGAAATGTCAGATAACTTGAAATTGAAGAATCACTTTTCCACTTGCTTCATTTAAACAAAAAAAGGATCTCTCTCGAGAAATACCTCAAGGGTATGCAAATGTTTTGTGGCTGCCAATTTGCCTTCCCTGTCCAGATAAGTTTTGCAATGATTTCTAATCACTCCAAGAACTATTTCTGTCTCAGATGGTGATGCTGATCGCTACAAAAGCATATAATTTGACTTTTCAAAAGGTTTTTATTTTGAAGAAGATTAGAGTATACCATATCAATAAACTATAAAGATCATTGTGGTTATGCTCAACTATATATTGGAATAAGACCAAATCCAAACTAGATCAAGTAACTTACAACCACGCGGTCAACAAATTGTCCTCTTTTGGTGGGCTCCTTGTTATCACCATGTGGTGCATTTAGATCTCTCTTTCCCGATGACAAACCAGTAAAGAAAAGATTACGGGCATAATTCTTCTTCTGTAGATCTAATATCTCTTCAGCAGATGCAAGTTCCATTCCTGCTCCACGGGATTTGTTTATACGGAATAGCCTAGCCTCATATTCCTGGGAAGATTTTTCAATACAAGATGATGGTGACAGCCTATCTTAATGCCAATTAAGCTTTCATATAAGCGCAAACAACTATTAGAAGCAAACCTTGAACAGTTCATCTAGCTCACAGTGAGTACACGTGGTCCCCTCATCTTTCAATTTACAATTCTTGCAGTTACCAATAAGCTCAATATCCTCCAATTTTGGGTTCTCCATTGTCTGGTCAATCTCTAGAAGCTTATCTATCACTTTCTTTCTAGACTTTTCCAGCATATCCACACAAGTCTGAAGATGAAGTTTCATACCATGTATGGTTCTAAACCTGGAACACGAGAACTTGGCAAGTGAGTTACAATGTACTTGAGTTATGCGTTCCCTAAAACTGTAAGCTTACAAATTCCGAAACATATATAACGATCTACTACTAGAACATTCACCTCATATCATACTGACGTTATATGAAAATCATTCTAGTTTGCTGATGTAACTAACAAGTTTCATGGATCACATTATGTGAATTAATTTCAGTCATAAAACCATAACAGATAAATTTGTAACTGAAATCTCACAGCAACAAGGAGACATGAAAATTCAATTCAAAGCACTGACCGAGATGTTTCTCTAGAGGAGCTTCCATGAATGGTCTCTTCAATCTTCCTGGTCAACCCACTGGAGAAGTCTTTATTCTGTTCAGCAAGTTGTAGGGCGTCCAACCACCAAACTGAACTTTGTTTCTCCATATCTCTCAACGATTCGGTAACCTTGAAAGTTTTTCTATTATTTAGCATTGCGTCACACAGTGTGAACTCCAGGAGTATAAGAGATGGTGCAATATTTAATGTGTATATGATCTTAAAACTATATTTACTGGATTATACTGACTCTTGGGCTAAAGGTACAAGTAGAGTACTGGAGATTAAAAGCAACAGAAACAGTTTTGAACCATTTTATAGAGTTACCTGAGAGTATGATTTTCTGAATTCCTGTTGTGCTGCAGAATGCTTTGAGTTGAATGTAGATAAATACTTAACTTTCAATGCGTCACAAACTATATCCAAAGTTTTGCACTCTTCATGATACTCTCCATCTTTCTTTAAACCAGGGTCAGGAACATTGGATCCCCACTCTTGTGCAGTTTCTGAAGAAACATGATATAAATTTTCGGGCTCATTGATCCTTTGCCTTTTGGCGGCACAATGATGATCGTCATCAGTTACATCTATTTCAGTTTTAGGACTTCCTGATGCAGATTTTTTTCCTCTGTAGCTTTCGACCAGTGGTAGTATCTCAACTAGATTGTGAAGAATGTGAATATGCAACAATGGATCTAGACGAAAATCTTCAGCGTGCTCTTCACTTATATTCAATGCTTCCTTGTATAGTGATACAGCTTCAGAAAATTCTTGCTTAAGCATGGCAATAGCAGCGATCCCATTTAAAGCAACAATTAACATTCTAAGAGCTTCTTCTCCCTCGTTTTGGGTCTTTTTCACAAGTACCTAAGAAAAACTTCAGTTAGCAGACAAAAATAACGGAAACAAAAAAAAAAGGTAAATTTTGCAAACCCACCATTAGAATTTCTTCCATGGTCATCGGAGTTTGTTGCAATGAACGTAAACCAGAACTCCCTACTTGAGGGTGGCAGCAAGCTTGGCGCAGTTTCAAGAGCGAGTTCAACAGTTTTGAAGCTTCAGCATGAGTGATTAAGGGATTATCAGAAATATTATGACCTGCAAATTACCACAAATGGAATAAAATGTCTAGCAGCCAGGACAGAAAGAAGCACCTAACTTCTAGGAGAGAAATTTAAGAAGGTGGAAAGTGCAGAAGACACAATTCGCACCCCATGGTACCTCTTTTAAGAATATCACGTTTCAAAGTTTCTATAACTTCGCGGGCATAACTCACACAAGTTTCATGCTGTCTGCTATAGAAGTGCTCTTCAATTGCAGAAAATTTGAGCCACGAGATGCATTCCTCTTGAGGTGGCAGTTGCAACTCATCAGCCACATGGACTTTTGAAGAACGCCACATAACTTGTTTGAAAAATTTATGCGTAAACTCCATGGCCTTTGCATCTCGCCTCTGAACAAAGCAGGAAGGCTGTTAGACGAGAAAAACCATCAAAGGTAAAAGAGAACGATTTGCTCTATTCAGACCTCATATGGTTCTCTTATAACTTCAGTCCACCATCTTGAAACATCGAAAGGATTTGCTTTAAGGAACCTCAACAGTCCAAATAAGTCATCAAGTTTTCGTTGAATAGGAGTTCCAGTAATACACCAACGGTGTTTAGTATATAATCTCAATGCCATCTCTGTTGCAGCAGCTGCATTGCTCTCCACCATCTGGGCCTCATCCAAGCAAATCCTCCACCAGAAGATTCTGGTGAGTGGAGTAGGAATAACAGGGTACCTATCATAAGATGGACAGACAACATCTTCAATCACACCTTTTCTGGAAAATTGTGGTGTTTGGAGTAGGAATAGATGGTAGGACGAAAATTCATCATGTAATGAAAAAATGCAGGGGAAAAGAGACTCCAAAATATCACCAATCACACCTTTTCTGGAATCTAAGACAGTGCCGGTCACCATCATGCCTGTCATGGTCATGTGTCAAGTCCTCTTTGAGGACATCATATGTAGTTAAAACAATGTCAGCATTGAGAAGTTCAGTGATGTCGACCACAGGTTCTTCAGAGAGTGAGGCATTCCTCACACCTTCATAGATACATGTTACGAGAGAACCCAAACGCGTATGGCTACAACACGACAGATGATTGAAGGAAAAGGGGATTAACATTACATGATGGGGAGATATGATAAGCAAACTTCCATCTTGTGAAAGTAAGACTCATCTAGTAGACGCGTAACAAATAGCGGAAAAAGGTAGAGAAGAATCTGATACCGTGTAATCTCGGAATGCCATTGCGGTAATATAGGAGCTGGACAGACAATCAGAGTGGCTCCCGTGGAAATGGGAGAGGCGGTGACTTGAAGAAGTTCAGAGCACATTTGGCAAATATATTCACCTTGTCTGACAACAATTTTCGCTGCATCTTTTTTGCTCTTCTTTTGGGATACTTTTCCATCAACATCTTGACTACAAGCCTTCTTACCTTTCCCTTTAGGTGAATAACCTACACAGTCTGCATGCTGCCAAGCATCACAAAGGTCACACTGTACCCAGACTCCTTTGTATTTATGACTTTCACTGACAGCTCCACATACACACTCAACACGTTCCCTTTTTAATCTTTTCAAGCCAGTTTTGCCATCACCAGTGACTGATGATACATTTATATCAGACATCAGTATATCATCCTCAGCAGGTTTTCGATGAGAAAAGATGCAAGCAAGTAGCTCGACAGTTTTCCCCAATCCCATTTCATCTGGAGCATTCAAAATTTGCCACAAATTAAGAATGATATATCACAAAAGTCAATAAAATATAATCCATCTAACATTCCAGCAGAGACAAAACACAAGGTTCGGAAAATACTCATCGTGTAAGAAAATCCAAAAAAAAAAAATTGTTCTCGTAAACTCAATTCCAGATTTTAACACATGTACGCAAAATGATGCTTCTAAGTGTACTTACCAGCAAGGATACCGCCCGGAATTCGCGGTGAAAAATACTCTGGTGCCAATGAGATATTACCACTAAAAACAACCAAAACAAGAAAAATGGACCAGATTAAATAGCTGAACTTTACTTATACTATTTGTTGTTCACTAAGATAGGCTGATAGATCAACATGAAAACAGAAGGGACAAATTAGATTCTTTTCTACCAACCTGAATGGGTTGAAGAACATTTTTGAAGCAGAGTCGAGGAATCCCACAGAGATAGACAAAGGTGAAATGAATTGGTTCTCTTCCTTGTTTCCTAATTCTATTGGATCTCCTCTCTCTCGCTGCACCATCCAATAAGCTGCGCGTCGTTGGTACGGCCGAAGTTCTGGAAGCAAATCAGTTATATCATCTTCAAGCATTGCATCCATCCTGAATAGGTAATATGCTAATAAGTCGGAAAGATAATAAAATCAGGCAGTAACGCACATAAAGAAACACAAAAGTTTGCTGACTCACTTTGACGGCTTTATAGCTTCATAAAAAGCACCAGCGTTAAACCTAGACTGCTTACTAGTCTCCAAAGTTTCAGCTTCCGGAACAACCGATGACTCAATTTCCTTCGCGTTTACTTGTGTCCCATACCTAGTCTCCGACGTCATTACCTCTGGCCTCAACCAAGACATGACCTGAATCATACTCTTTTTCCATATCTGCCTCGTATTCTCAAGAAGCGATTCACATGCATCGAAAGCTTGCTGAAGCAACTCAACTCTAACTCTAGGAGACAGCAACCCCTGATCACCCGGGACAAGTCTTAAACTCAAAAACTTTATACTCGCTAAATGAGCAAGACCCGAAACCCCTTCACCTGGACCGTCAAAACTCGCGGACCAAATCACTGGCCCATCCTCATCACCAGACACCTTCTTATCAACCAATTCCAAAGTTACATCACTCGAAGACAATACCGGCCAATGACCAAGCTTAATCCGATCAACCAAATTCGCCACATTGCATAACCGAAACCGTAACGAACAATCCAAATCCTGATCAATTTCAATGCTGCCACCGTCTCTTAAACTAAAATTCGTAAGAACAACTTCAGCTACATCAAAGTGATGTTGCTCCTCCTGCGAAACTCGAGTAACGGTCACATAATAAGGCTTATCAATATGTTCAACATTCTTTTTCTCCTTCTTTTGCTTTCTATGTGATTCTTGATCAGGCTCATCAATAACCAAGCCAACAGAACGTTGTGGCTTGGATTGTTTTCTCCTACCCATCACTACAAACCCAATTTAGAAACCAGAATCAAATTCATTACACGACACCAAAAGATTTATCAACTTTATGCAATTTAAAAAACACTGAACTCTTTATGATTACATCAATTATACAATTCATCACACCAGAAACAAAAACTTTGGTTACCATAAGTGAAAAGAAGATAAATTTCAAACCTGTGAATATTGAAAAAGAGGAATTGAAGAAAATCAGTGAAACTTCAGGCGACGGAGGAGAGTCACAGACCTCCGCACGGTGTTTTACTGTTTTAAACGAACTCCGGTTTATCTGCAAATCAGAGAGCTTCNCCACATTGCATAACCGAAACCGTAACGAACAATCCAAATCCTGATCAATTTCAATGCTACCACCGTCTCTTAAACTAAAATTCGTTAGAACAACTTCAGCTACATCAAAGTGATGTTGCTCCTCCTCCGAAACTCGAGTAACGGTCACATAATAAGGCTTATCAATATGTTCAACATTCTTTTTCTCCTTCTTTTGCTTTCTATGTGATTCTTGATCAGTCTCATCAATAACCAAGCCAACAGAACGTTGTGGCTTGGATTGTTTTCTCCTACCCATCACAACAAACCTAATTTAAAAACCAGAATCAAATTCATTACACAACACCAAAAAAATTCTCAACTTTATGCAATTTGGAAAAACACTTAACTCTTTATGATTACATCAATTATACAATTCATCATACGAAAAACAAAAACTTTGGCTACGATAAGTGAAAAGAAGATAAATTTCAAACCTGTGAATATTGAAAAAGAGGAATTGAAGAAAATCAGTGAAAATTCAGGCGACGGAGGAGAGTCACAGACCTCCGCACGGTGTTTTACTGTTTTAAACGAACTCCGGTTTATCTGCAATCAGAGAGCTTCGGTTGCACCGACGTAACTCGGTCAATGAAATGTCTATAATACCCTCCAGTTACAACTGAAATAGCGAAATTACCCTTTTCTGAAAAAAGAGATTTTTACTTATTTGCTTCTCTTGAACGAGCTTGATGCGATTCAACTTAAACGGCACAACACTTCGAAACCCTAATCTCGATTACTGAGATTTTTGCTGATTTGGGTTGTAATTTTGGTGTTAAAGTTTGAAACTTTTTAGAAATTTGAGTGGAACTAAAGGAGATGAACAGAGGAAGGAAGAATCTGAAACAAGCGGCTACAGAGCAGGATTTTACGCTTGAGGAATGTCAGAGCATTGCTCAGGTCGTCTCTCTCAGAGGCTCCAATCAAATTGAGGTATTTTGGGTTTCACTGCTTTAATACATAGTGTTTGCTTTGCAATTTTCTCTCAGTGGATTGGCTTAGTTTGTAAATTGTAATGTATGTAGTGATTAAAGATTAAATTTTTTTAATTTTCTTTCATGTTATAGTTTTAAGCCAATGAGAGTTTCTAATTGATTTGTTTTTTTGTATGTCTCCTTTGAAGATAATGGATGCAAAAGGAGAGAATTCATTGGCATTGTTTCCTGCAAAGTTTCGTGAGAGCATGTGGATCAGAAGAGGTAACACACTCTAGTTCCTTAAACCATTGTTACTTGATTCTTCTTTCAGACTTGTACAAACAGAGGAATCAAATTTTTTCTGTTTTTGCTTTGTGCCTCAATTCTCTTACATCGTTTTTATGATCTAGATATTGAACTTTCTTGAATGGTTTTACTTTACTGCATGATTTGGTGCGGAATGAGAAGGCTGAGATGTTGTTTTCTGTTGTTTCTGTACTGATTTCCAGGAAGCTTTGTAGTCATTGACCATACAGGAAAAGAAAAGGCTCAAGAATCTGGTAGCAAAGTTACGTCTATTGTTTGTAAAGTTCTATTCTTCGAGCAAGTCCGTCTTCTTCAAAAGTCTCCCGACTGGTATAGATTTTTCTTTTCTTTTGTTGTGGATGAATGATATCTAGTTTCGTTTAGTATATGTGCTCATGTAAGTTTGGACGTTTTGACTGCAGGCCAGAAATTTTCAGAGATGCTAAGTCAGTTCCGGTTGATGAAAGCTCTCAAAAACCCATCGCAAAGCAAGAAGAAGAAGACGGTGAAAATGATTCGAGTGATGATGATGATGACTTGCCTCCACTGGAAGCAAACACAAACAGATTGAGAATGTTTGGAATGCAATGTGATCCACAAAGGGATTCAGGGTCAGATTCTGGTTCGGAGTCTGATTCATAGAAAGCACCCGGTACATTCATTTTGCCCGCCTCAGCTTATTTATCAAGAGGGAACCTATAGTTGTGAGCTGTATCTTTTTAAATAGTATGTAATCAACACAGAGCTGCTGAAAAGCAGATTTTTGCTTTCTAATAAACTAATTATTGCTTCTCGTGCCAATTCTTGACATGAGTACACGGAAGAGTAAAATTTTATTAAACGTTGTAAATTTCAAATGTTATGAAAGCAATGTGAATATACAACAATTAGAGATATGCCTAAGATTGTTTGAGATAACTCTATAACTTTACAAGACTGCATCAAAGTGATGCTAACTTTGATCTCCAAACAACTGCCAAAACCCATTTCTTTGAATGAATATGGACATGTGGAGAGTATAATACATTTAAGATTGTCTGAGTAGGAGATCTGCAGCTGCTGCTGTTTTCTTCTGAAGCTCTGTAGCATCTCCACCAACGAGCTTATCTATTGGCCTCCCATCCTTAAGGAACACTATCGTTGGAGTTGCTTCGACGTTCCATTCATTACTAAACTCCTGTTTTCATAAACATTTTAACCCTCAAATGGAGTCACTAGAAACCATTCTAGAAACAGAAGTTTTTGGTGACTTACAGCGAGCTCTTCGACGTCTATAGTGACAAATATCATTGAGGTATATGTAGACGCAAGCTCCTGGTATACTGGTGCTAATTTTCTACAAGGTAAACACCATGACGCCTTGAAATTTACTACGAGCTGTTCCATGTTACAGAAAATCAGATCATATCGAGTTATTGGCAGTCTAAGAATGCATCGGAAAAAGAACTTTACGATTTTGCCGTTATTGGTGGCTTCTGTCATCTTCTCCTCCCATTTCTCTATTCTAGTTATAGGATGAACCCTCCCTTTCAACAAGNTTGTTGTTGCAGCACCATATACATGACCACATCTGCTTAAAAACATGCGAGTTTCAACATGATCTTACATGAAACTCGTCGATTCTGAGGGCATAGGTCTTACCTTTTTACAACAAGTTCTTGTAGAATGATTCCCCATTAACTTTTTACACGATCATTACCCTATCTTGAATCATTGCGCTCTGATTCAAAAATACAAACTCAATTCTAATGATGGTAACAAAAGGAGAAGATAACAGATGAATTGAAAGGAAATCAAATGAGGAGAAAGCAATTTTTATCGTATTCAGGGTAACCAAATTAAGAAAGGATTTACCTCTAGATCCTGCCAACTTCA
>OVAF01001357.1:0-23038 GCA_900406245.1 Odontarrhena argentea | reverse complement strand
AATTCAACATAGCGACGACCAAATACTCAGCACCTCAAAATTGTAGCAAATTTGTAGTGACAACTTAAATCTCCTTAATACAATAAATCTGTTTCCGGATATCTATAAGAACTAGTACAAATAATGTGAATAAATTATCTTTTCAGTTTTAAAAAATAAAATTACTTGGTGAAAGAAATTTTATGAGTCAAGTCAACTAACCAACGCCCCCGATGTGAACAACTAACCAACGTCCGATGTGAACAATTAAAGCCAAATCAGTCGTGTCGTGGATATGCATGTGGTGGAGAAAACAGCCATCCACTGTTGATTAGTCAAAGTTCCATTTGCGAGTTTAATTAACAGATTTATTTTACAATCAAAAGTATGAGATAAATCTCATTATAAATAGAGGCTGATCTTAGGCTTACTTCGTCACACAACACAACACAACACATACATATATACATACAGATATTGAAAGCAAGGTAATTTAAGAGTCATGGCTAAGTTTGCTTCCATCATCACCTTTCTCTTCGCTTCTCTCCTTCTCTTTGCTGCTTTTGGTGAGTAATGACTTAATTATCTTATGCTCATGTTACGCTTTTTCAGATGATTTGATACTTAACCTTGAGATATATGTATATGCAGAAGCACCAACAACGGTGGAAGCCATAAACCTGAAACCGCAAATTTCTGAAAATTGGCCCAAATTAGAAAAGGCAGGAAATATGCTTAAGGAATTCTTCGGTGGTAGTATACAAGCGCAGTTAGAATACTGCAACAAACCAGAGTACAATTTTGGCCGTTTGGTGCATTAATATTCATTATTAGCTTAGTTGGTCAATACTGCACTTGTAGATCGCCACATTTTCTAGTTTTTTTTTAATTATATTTATCAAATTAATTTATAGACCAATAATATTTGTTTTACTTGTGGTCTATAAAATGTCAGAAACGACTGTTCAGCTGCAAAAACGCCAGCTACGAAGATTTGCCCTAGAATGGCTGCTCCGGACGGACTTATTAAAAACAAAGATCAGTGCGAGTATTTGTGCGTTACGCGTGGGAAAGCAAAGAGTGGAACTTTCGGTAACAACAAATCTTGCGTCTGTTCTGCTTGTTAATCTACCCAAAAACTCCTTGGAGCTGGAGCATGTGTCTATTTTTACATATAATAAGTCATGAGTGACATTTCTACTTGTATGTTTATGATTCAATGCTTGTTTGTAATATCATCCGTTAATATAGTATGTTTACCATATCCATCATTTAATACGTACAAGTTTTTAGTATCTTAATTAAATCTTCAAAATATTGTTATGATTCATGTGTTGCTAAGATTAAGAAAGAGACTTAAAGAGGATTTAAATAATATCTTTAATACATCTAAGGAAATGTTAATAAAGGAAATATAGCTACAGCCCAAATTATTTAATACTTTAAACAGATTAATATTAAACCGTATTCTGAACAAAATATCCGATCTTAGTTTTATGTAATATACAAAATAATATTTTTTTTTTTATTTTGATATTAATTGAGGAATACAGAAACTTAATACTGTACGTAACATGGTTAAATTATTGTTAAAAAATAAAAATTGATCATACTGAATGTGCACGGACCGGTCTCATCCCACCATGTCCAAGATTTTCCCTTTTCACCGAAAAAGTTCCAAACTCCACAAAAACGAACTTTAACCTTAACCTGTATTATTATATGTTTGTTTATGCTAGAATTAATTTGTTCACAACATTGTTCATTCTTGGATCCCCTTTTCTTTGCCAAAGGAAATATTCATTTGGCTTCCTCTCTCGCAATCGAATCAAGATTTAAAGTAGAGAGGCTTCCTTTTTGGCTGCTGCAATAGACTAATTAATTGGACATTTCTTTTTTTTTGGCTGCTGAAGCTTTCTTTCAGGCTATTGTGTTTTATGTTTCTAAGGAAATATTTACATATCCATGAAGTTTCCTATGTGGTATACTGTCTACATTCTCTCTCCATCAATGGGGAGTCAGTCAACTGTTATTAGATAAGCAAAATGCTTTTATAATATGACACAAAGGCAATCTAAACCGACAACATAAGTATCATTAGCATCATAATCTCTGATTATTAAAATACACTTAAATTTATTAATTCAAAAACCATAGATTTTTAAATTCAAATGGACAATGTAAGTCGCATTTGAATTCATTTGTAATTATTATTAAAATGAAAATAAATCATAATTTCTCAAATCATAAAAATATAGACTATATATAAACTCACTTCGACAACGTAAGTCACATTAGAATCATAATCTTTGTTTATAAAAAAACATGTTAAATCCCAATTCCTCGATTTGTAAACAATAGATTCTAAACTCAAACCGAAAATAAACGTGATTCACATTTAAATCACTATTTCATATCATGAAAAATATAATCGTAATTATTAAATTTGTAACCATTACATTCTAAATCTAGTCTGAAAACTTAATACAATAAATCTGTTAGTTATCCTTCTCTCATTCTTTAATAAATCTGTTGCCGGATAGCTATTACAACCCCCACAAATAATGTGATAAAATTACCTACAAGATATTTAAGTGATTATATAATGAAAACATTTTAACAAAGCTCCCGTGAGTGATGATTACTTCAATTTGTTTCATATAAATATATGTATATGGATCTTTAAATTTTGACACATCAAATTTTAATAAATTTTCAGTACCGGATCTGATTTGTGGAAAATATAGGTACTCAAAAAGTGTACCATAAAAAATGACAGGACAGTTACGCGGGTTAATCAACCATATATATGTTTTCCCTAAAATTTAAATGGGCNGGCTTTTTTTTTTTTTTTGTCATCTTTTATTATTAACATAAACCAAACTTACAACTGAGAAAGAAACCAGAAATCCACAGTCACCGGCTAACTTAGCCCGGAGACAAAGCCGGCGGTCACCATTCCGGTGCCCCAGAGACAAAAGCCCTATGAAAGGGAGACATTTAAATGGGTTTTAATAGGCACATTTGGTTTAAACTCGACCTGATTGATATGAGAGAGAATTTTTAGGATGGATAGTGGAAAAAGAGTATTATTAAATTGTTTCGGTATAATCATTTGATTTAATGAAGAATTTGACAGTGAATGCAAGATTTTGTTAAACTGGTATGCAATTTATGACTAAAATGTTTAGGAAAAAAAAAAGAAAAAATTTATGACTAAAATGTTAGTAGTTTGGGGGGTAAAGAGTTGTTTCGAGTAATACACGTATGGTGAAACATATTTTTCGTGAATCCTTAAAGACATACATAAGTTATAATGGTTTAAGGTAAATTTTCTAAATGCGGAATAATGATTCTTGATTACCTAATTTTTTGATGCTAATGAAGCAGTTACCTTTCTTTTGATAATTGGAGTGGACATCTTTTGTCAATCAAGTTTCTTGTCATGAACATTCAGATGAAGCGATGCATGCAACCACACTTGAGCACATAATCACATAATCCACTAAGATAATCAACCCCACATTTTAGATTTTTATTTCCTAAAATTAGCAAATTAACTATTTGATATTTTATTTTGGCTAATTTGTCTCAAGGTGTCAATTCTTTTGGGAGTTACTGGGCTAATAAGTTTCACATCTTGTTACTGGACTATATAGATTACAATACTCACTAATCATCTTATTTCGTTTTTTTATTTTAATTATTATTAGTTTTTTCTAAGAACAACATGAACAACATAACCAAAACGGTCTAGTGAACCAAACCGGTGGAACGGAACCTACAAATACATCTTAGAAGCTAAAAGCCGAACAGTAGACGTGCCAAACCATCTGCCTTTGTATTTTGAGCTCTCTGTGTATGTCCCACAAAGAAATAATAGAATTTCTTCCCTAATCTCCGAAATTCGTCCACATAAACATCGAAAGCCGGTCAATCCATCCTCGAGCTCGTCACTTGCACTAGAATTGTAAAGCTGGTAAAGAAGGGGACGAAAAGATCAATCATGCACACCATAAACCCAAATCAATGCATCAAATTCAGGATATAGAGGCGAATTCGGAAGTTGTGGTTGCCGCTATATAAAAACGGAGTTCTCAACCGACACAAACAACTAGCTTTCATGCGCTTTAAAGAAGTCCCTGGCCTCCAGTAAAGCCAACTTCACAATATCTTGTGGTAACTGGTCCACATTGTTTAAGGGTTTATCATTTTGGGTTTCCATATAAATCAAGAATTCAAGGATAAGCATCTTCCTCACAATTTTGTGATATTCTCCAAAATATGAAATCAAAGTTTGCAATTAAAAGGAATCCAAATGAAAACCATTTGGAATATTAGCAAAGCCCACGTTTGAAAGGCTAGAGGACATTCGAAAGGAATGTGGAAAATTGTTTTTCCTCATCCTCCCCACCGCACACAAGTATATATAATACACTGTATTCTTCTATTTATCAAGTTTTTGGTGACCAACAAACATCACGAAATAGTCTTCCAGATAAAATGTCTAATTTTTGGTGGAGATTTCACTCTCCATGCATGTAAATGTCTAACGCACAGACAGTTGGTCCAAAATCTCACCAACAATGAATTCTGAAAGACCTTAATTATCATATTTCAATTATACCCGAGCGAACTATATATTTTTCTGATTTCCGCAAAATGCCAACCCAAGAAGTATGGCTAGGGATGACAACTAAGAGATATTCAACAAATGATACTCAAATCCAGCGGAACGAAAGACTGATTTAACGGAATAATGTTCCACCATATAGTAGAAGTATCCATTAGCTGATTAATTAATCATGTTATTGCATAACAAGTAGCCAATAACACGGGCGAAACAGAAAAAAAAAAAAAGATTCAAGAATTTTTAATATCTTTCCAATTTTCTGTTTTTGGTTTGTTTAATTTCATATCAGTAGTCAACATTTTTTGTCACATGCATTAACACGGCGAAACAGAATAAAAAGATTCAAGAATTTTTAATAGCATTCCAATTTTTTTTTGGTTTGTTTACTTTCATATATTAAATTAAAAAATAATTTACTTCTGTTATTGCCTAAAAATGTAGTCAAAGTAAATTTTGCCTTAAATAAATTATGTGAAACACAGGGCGCATAGCAACAAAGAATTAATATGGTCAAACGGGTTAAAATTGTTTCTAAATTTTTATGTTCATACATTTACGATATTTCCATTTAATTTAATTTAATTCCTCTATATATAAAGCCGATACTTTTATATAATTACATACTCAAATTTAAAAGGAAGAACCAGAAAGTAGTTTTCATAAAAAGAATAAAGGGGTGGTGCTTGTTGAAAAGACAAAGAAAGAAGAAACGAACAAGTAAGTCATTGTTTTTAGTGAATTTTTTATATGATGAGTCGGGTCTGAAAAATGAGAAGTAATTTATAAATGAAACAATTAGAATGTCCCAATTCTTCTATCTAGTACTTTTTCCATTTCAATAAAAAATGTCCATTTTCATATTCGAATTTGAATTTTCAATAGATTATCACGTATAAGAATTTTAGATATTCCACGGTTTTTCAATCTATTCCACACGTGATTTCAATTGCTTTAGATTTTATTCACCGATAATAATATCCTCATTTTTTTTTTGGGTTTAAATTACAGATAATAAGGTGATAGGATTTGTAGTTCTTGGAACATCTCAATTAATTTGTATTTTATTTAAATTTGTTTCATTTTTGTTTTAAGTTTTTAAAAATCAAAACTTTTGCATTTGGAAACAAATAACATATACCTAAAACCGTTATTTTTCTTGGCGGGTAGACTCTTACTACAAATCCCTTTCTTCTGTGGATCCCCAAAAAAAATGCTCATAATCTCTTCTCATGCCCAGTTTCTTCAGTTTTCCATATTAACCAATTCAAACTCTCTTCTCCTTCTTCTCCTACTTCAAAATAGTAAATGTTTCATGTTCTATTTGAATTTAGCAGGATTAGGCTTGCTTATTAAATTCTCTTTCCAACATGTATTTGAACTATTGCTATGTTATTCTTATTTTTGTTTTTTTAGGAAAATGGCACTTCCCGTTGGTAACCAACCATTTGGTGAGTCTCAAAGTTTATATTTTACAGTCGTTATAAATATTGCGTGATACTCTTTGCGAGTAACTTAATTTTTGTTCTCCATTGTCTTTTATAGAGATTAGGACTACTGATCCTTTGACTGTTCAACTATGGTATGTCTGTGCCGGGCCTCTTGCAACTCTACCCGAGAAACATGAGTTAGTTTATTACTTCCCAGAAGGGCATTTGGAACATGTATGCTATTTGTGATTTACCTGAGCATTTTCCATATTATTTTCAGCTTATCTCCTTATTAATTAATGAATTTGGCTATGCAGTTAATCGATCCAGTCCCGGAACAAAACTTGCCTCACTTCAATCTTCCGTCGAAGATTCTCTGTAAAGTTGATGATATCTCTCTCATGGTAGGTTGATATTCATGATATATGATATGGTTTTTTTTATCTCATGGTAGCCTCATTGTTTCCCTTTTCATGTCCAGGTTAATCCTGAAACTGACGAAGTGTTTTCAACAATCAAGTTGACGCCAACAACGGATGTAACGACACCGACTCCTCTTTCGGAGCCAAAACAAAAGTGCAAGTTTGTGTCATTTTGCAAGGCTTTAACTGTTTCAGACGTCAAAAATCTTGGAATATTCACTGTTCCTCGGAAGCTTGCAGATAATTGTCTTCCAGTTTTGGTATATGTGAATTGATTGTTCAATCTTCCTTTTTCATATTTTGGAAATATTTTTGATATTTGTTCTCTTTTCCTAGGATATGTCCAAAGAGAAACCCTCGCAGGATTTGGTTGCAGTTGATTTGCATAACACTAAGTGGCGTTTTAGGCACATGTACAGAGGTAATATATACAACTGTTGTTTTATCACATACATCATTTGTTTCTTATTCATTCCATGTTGATGTATAACATCATGATGGTGATGAGTGTAGGCATACCAAAGCGTCATATTTTGAACTGTGGCTGGGGCGAATTGGTTAGCTCGAAAAAGCTGAAAGATGGTGATGTCATTATATTCCTAAGGTAAGTTATTCAAAAATTTGTCGATTGTTTTCTTTACGTTAAATATACGAATATCAAATACAGTATATTTTTCGTTTGTCAGGGAAGAGAATGGAGATCTCCGAGTCGGTGTTAGGAGAGTCAAGAGTCATCAGTTCTTCAACACTCCTCTGGAAATGCTTTCGCCTGAAGGCATGCACGCAGGCGTGCTTGTTACAGCTGCTCACTCACTCATGAACAAATCAAGTTTTTCCGTATTCTATAGACCAAGGTTTATATTATATTTTTCTAGCTCCATCATCTCAAAATCCTTAATATTATCTTGTGCACATGAATTAACGATAATAAATATGTTGTCTTTCTATGAATCAGAGGAATGAGGCCAAACTTTGTCGTGAGCATGGAAAAGTACCTTGAAGCTAAGAATTGGAATATTGATGTAGGCAGGCGTTTCACGATGGAATTTGAGGGCAACGACGGTCTTGAGGAAAGGTTCTCTCTTTCCTTAACACCAAATTGTATGTAGTTTTCTTTCACAAGATTGGATGACTTAACTTCTTGAATTGTATGCTTCAACTTCACAGGTTTAGCGGTACTGTGGTTGGCGTTGGGGCAAATGAGTCTCGGAGGTGGCGTAATTCCGAATGGAAATCGCTCAAGGTTAACGTACACGTTTTTAATGTATCTAAGTTTTAGATTTATTCTAATTATATAATTGTGAAATATGTTTCAGGTGCAATGGGATAAGCATTTCCCCTTTTTGCCAGAGCGAGTTTCGCCCTGGGAGATCGCTCCCTCACAATCTCAGCCTCAAGCTTCACTGTCGAACAAACGGCCAAGAGCTTCTGCTCCTTCTGATGAGCCCTTGTTCTCGCCTCCTGCAAAGACTACGAGTCTTGGTTATGGTGGGATGGATTCATTCATGGGAGGACAAAGTGGTTTTTCCCTTCGGCCAAACCATGGCGATGATGGAGGTGGACCGTCTCAACACTCTTCAACTGGAAAGAAGCTGGCTTATGGAAATTCGTTGAGGCTTTTTGGTTGTGAGATAGTTGAAGAAAGTGTGAAAAAGCCAGATGAAGAAGAAAAAAGTGAGTAGAGGTTGTTTATCCAATTGTCTGGTCTTCTTAAAAAGACATTTAAGCTTATGTTTTGTTGTCAGTTTAATCCTGTTTTATGTTTCAGTATTATGTTCCTTGTAATAAACCAATAATAAAGTGTCTTGTTTGCTTTCTCATATTGTTAAGATTTATGATAAGCACAAAGGTGGGAAGATGAAGATGTGAATCAACCTCTCTCCTCATCCGAATTTTAATTGGAATAGTAACACTTAATTACGTCACTTATCCAAATTTCATAGATATGGAACAATTACATAATCATATATCGATTATTAAAAAATACTAAGAATCGAATTTCTACTTTAGCGGAGTTATATATAATTTTATCATCAATATTTCAATGTTTTTATTTATAAATTATATGAAATTATATTATGCCAAATCAGTGTTGAGTAAATATATGTTTGACTTATTTTTTTTTACTAATTATAAAACAAAACTGATTTATGTATCAAATGAATTTAGGACTTTCATCCAATTATAATATCCATTTAAAGTTGTATTAAAAAAAAAAAATACATTTGGTAAACTCAGACTTAAAAATGACTCTATTTATGTGCCATCAGATAGATAAAATTGGGTTTAGAATAAAGAAAAACTTTACGTTCCACTCTGTATTATTCTCCTTCATATCATGTTAATTAAACAATTTGAAGAAATTTATAATGTTTGGTTTCAAGAAGAAGATCATGTCATATTATAGTATCTAGGGTATTCTCTTGAAACACATCATTGAAGTTCTAATTTCTTCTTTTAATTAGCTCTATACTCATGCAACGAACGTCGAATATTAATATCTCCGAAAATCATATATTCTTGAGTCAAATTAATGAGCCGCTCAAAGCCAAACCAGTCGCTTTGATTACATTAGATAGATCACTAAGAGTCTTCCATATGTAGATATATGTGGCAGATAAAACAGCCATCAGCTATATTTGATTAGTCAATATCTTAACTTCTATTGTTAGCTTACGTGCGATATTTAATATTTGTGTACTAGATGGCATGTCTAAGTTCAATATGTATTTGATATTTTATTTAGGCTAATTTGTCTCAAGATAATAATTTTCTTTGGAATCATTGGGCTTACAAATTTCACATCTTGGGGCTTTATAAATTGCAATATTCACTGATTACCCTATTTTGTTTACTTTTTTCTACTTTTTTGTTTTTCAAAATCCAACGTAATCATATAAACCAAAATGGTTCAATGGACTAAAACGGTGGAACATAATCTACAAAATACATATATATATATATATTAGAAGCTAAAAATCGAACACTACGTGTCAAACTACCAATCTTTGTATATTGAGCTCTCGGTATATGTCCTACAGAAAAATAAGAGAATATTTTAATTAAATACCCCGAACGAACTGAATATTTCACTAACTCTGCAAAATTCCAACCCAAAAAGTCCGGCTTGAGATGACGACTAAGAGACATTCCACAAATGATTCCCACATTGGGAGGATCCAAAAATTGATTTAACACAAGAATTTTCCACAATCTAGTAGAACTATTTATTAGTTGATTAACCGTCATGCTAGGGTGGAAAGCTTTTCCTACACCATTGACGCATAACCTTATCCGGAAGCCGATGATCATTTTAAACCAAAATGGATTTACCATCATCACCAGCTCGTTTAAGGTAACCAAATCACCAGTCGATATGATAGTGTTCCAACCATAAGAAATAGAAGAGACTTTTATTGGATCCTAAGGGGAATTACTTTTTTCTACTTTAAAACATTACACATTTAGTATTATAACTCCTACTTCTCTAAATAGATTTATAATTTTATAGTTATATCTTATCTATCTAATTTAACAAAAAATGATGAGTATTTTTTTTTTTTTTGAATCCACTGAAAAAAAAATGATGAGTATATGTACACAATTTTATGGATGAATGTGTTGATATGATATATTTTTCTAAGTTTATTTTGATATTATGAACCGACTTTGTCTTCTCATCAAAATTGATTTATAATTACATTATCAAACTCGGCTTAGGTTTCAAGAAAATTAGGCACGACTAAGATAAGGCACCTGATTTGTTGAAAATTTGAATTACTTTGTAAATTAAGTTAAAATAATAATTTACTCGTATTATTGCATAAAAAGTTTCAATTTTAATTTTGTCACATGCACTAACACGCGGCTAAACAAAAAAAAAAGTCAAGAATTTTAAAATTGTTTCCATTTTTTTTTTTTTGGTTTCTTTATTTCATAAATTACATGAAAAAATAGTTCACTTTTCTAATTTGGCTAAATATGTAGTCAAAATAAATGTTTCCATAAATAAAGCATGTGATAAGCGCGCGGGGCGCATGACATAAAACAATTAATATGGTCAAAAATATTAAAATTGTTTCCAATTTTTAATGTTCATTCACTTAGGATATTTCCATTTAATTTAAATCCTTTATATATAGAGTTGAAACATTACATAATGGCATACTCAAGTTTAAAAGAAAGATTACCTGAAAATAGTTTTCGTCAAAAAGGGTTGGTGCTTGTTGTAAAGACAAAGAAAGAAGAAAAGAACAAGTAAGTCATTGTTTCTCTTTCTAGTGAATTTTTTATTTGAACCATGTCTAAAAATGAAAAGTAATTTTTAAATGAACCAATTTGAATGTCCTAATTCTCCTATCAAGTACTTTTTCCAATTCAATAAAAATGACCATTTTCATATTCAATTTTGATTTAAACAAATTATCACGAACAAGAATTTTAGATATTCCACGGTTTTCCAATCTACTCCAAACATGATTTCAATTGCTTGAGTTTTTGTTCACCTATAATAAAATCTAATGTTTTTGGGTATATGTTGTAGATAATAAGAGGTTTCTATAGTTTCGGGGACATCTCAATTTATTTCAATCTATTAAAGTTTGTTTCATTTTTGTTTTAAGTTTTTAAAAAATCAAATTTTCTCATTTGGAAACAAACATATACATAGAACTGATAGTTTTTGGCGGGTAGACTCTTACTACAAATCCTTTACTTATATTTTTTTCTTAGAAAAATGGCACTTCCCGCTGGTAACCAATCATTTGGTGAGTCTGAAAATTTATTTTACAATTTTCAAAAATATTGGATGAAACTTTTTGTGACTAACTTATTTTGTGTTCTCCATTGTCTTTGATAGAGATTATGACTGATTCTTTGACTAATCGGCTATGGCACCTCTCTGCCGGGCCTCTTGTAACTCTACCCAAGAAAAATGAGCTAGTTTATTACTTCCCAGAAGGACATTTAGAACATGTAGGCTACTTGTGATTTACCTAATCAATTTTTATATTATTTTCATCTTATCTCTTTATTGATGAATCTGGCAATGCAGCTACAAGCATTCATCGATCCAACCCCGGTGCAAAACTTGCCTCCCTTCAATCTTCCATCGAAGATTCTTTGTAAAGTTGGTTCTATCTTTCTCATGGTAATGGTAGACTGATCTCCATGATATATTATATGGTTTTCTTTTATCTCTTGGTATGTGCTATGTGCCTCATTATTTCCCTTTTCATGTCCAGGCTAATCCTGAAACTGACGAAGTGTTTTCAGCAATCAACTTGACGCCAACAACGGATGTAAAGGCACCGACTCGTCTTCCTGAGCCAAAAGAAAAGTGCAAGTTTGTGTCATTTTGCAAGGCTTTAACTGTTTCAGACACAAACAACAGTTTTGGATCACTCATTGTTCGTCAGAATGATGCAAATAATTGTTTTCCAGTTTTGGTATATGTGAATTGATTGTTCTATTTTTCCTTTTTATATTTTGGAAGGTTTTATTTATTTTTGTTCTCCTTTCTTAGGATATGTCCAAAGAGAACCCCTCGCAGGAGTTGGTTGCAACTGATTTGCATAACATTGAATGGCGTTTTAAGCACTCTTACAAGGGTAATACAATTGTTGTTTTATCTCATACATGATTTTTTTCCTTATTCATGTTGATGATGAGTGTAGGCGAACCAAAGCGTCATTTTTTGAGCAATGGTTGGAGCGAATTTGTTAGCTCGAAAAAGCTGAAGGAGGGTGATGTCATTATATTCATAAAGTACGTTGTAACAAAATTTGTGGATTGTTTTCTTTACGTTAATTAAGTATCTGAATTAATATTATGTATAATATTTTTTGCTTGTCAAGGGAACAAAATGGAGATCTCCGAGTCGGTGTTAGGAGGGTCAAGAGTCAGCAATTCAATGATTCTGAAATTCTCTCCCCTGAGGGCATGCACACGGGCTTGCTTGCTACAGCTGCTCACGCACTCATGAATAAATCAAGTTTTTCCGTATTCTACATGCCAAGGTTTATATTAATTTGTTTACCATCATTTCAAAATCATCCTTAATTATTTTTATGCACAGGGTTTGGATGATAATTAATTAATATGATGTCTTTATGCAAACCAGAACAATGAGACCAAATTTTGTTGTGAGCATGGAAAAGTACCTTATGGCTAGGATTAGGGAGATTGATGTAGGCATGCGTTTCACGATGGAATTTGAGGGCACAAACGGTCTTGAGACAAGGTTCTCTCTTTCCTTAACACCTAATTAATTGTATTTGCTTTTCTTGAATTGTATGCTCCAACATTACAGGTATAGTGGTACTGTGGTTGGCGTTGGGGCAAATGAGTCTCAGGTTTGGCGTAATTCTGAATGGAAATCTCTTAAGGTTAACATATATATATACTTTTTTAATTGATCTAAGTTTTGAAGTTAATCTTATTATATAAATGTGACAAATGTTTCAGGTGAAATGGGATAGGCTTTTTCCTTTTTGGCCAGATCGAGTTTCGACATGGGAGATCAAACCCTTAGGGGCTCCCTCACAATCTTATTTTCAAGCTCCACAGTCGAACAAACGACCAAGAGATCCTGCTCCCTCTAATGGTACTACAAAACAAATTTCTCCACGGATTGATATGTGTTAAAACTAAACTCGATTTCCTCTTTGTTCACTTCAGGGTTGCCAAGATTTTTTGCAAAAACTCCTTTTGATGAGTCCTTCTTCTCGCCTTCTGAAAAGACTACGAGTTTTGATTATGGTGGGATCGATACATTTATGGGTCGAATAAGAGGTTTGTCCTTTTTCCCAGACCATCGCTTTGGTGGAGCCGCTGGACCGTCTCAACTCTCTTCAACTGAAAAGAAGTCGGCTTATGGAAATTCAGTGAGGCTTTTTGGTTGTGAGCTAGTTGAAGAAAGAGCGAAGAAACCAGAAGAGGAAAAAGAAGGTGAGTAGAGTTGTGTATTCAACTGCCTAGTCTTCTTAAAAAGACATTCAAGTTTATGTTTTGTTGTCAGTTTGTTTTCTGTTATATGTTTTCGTCAGTGTTATGTTCCTTGTAATAATCTAATAATAAAGTGTCTTGTTGTTAAGATTTATAATGAGTACAGAAGATGAAAATGTGAATCAGCTTCTATTCTCATCCGAATTTAAATTAGAATAGTGAAACTTACCCAAATTTCAAATATATGGAACATTTTACATAATCATCTATTTGATTATTAAAAATACTAATTAGGAATCAATCATCCACTTTCGCGGATTTATATATAATTTTTATTATCAATATTTCAATATTTTATCTATAAATATATAAATAAATTAATTATATTACGCCAAATTAGTTTAGAGTAAATATATGTATGACTTATTTATACTAATTATAAAAACAAATCTGAATAACTTATCAAATGAATTTAGGACTTTCATCCAATTATAATATCCAATTAAAGTTGTATATAAAAAAACATTTGGTGAACTCAAACTAAAAAATGACTCTATTTATGTGCACATTAAATAGATATATGTTTTAGAATAATAAAATCGTTACCTTGTACTTTGTATTATCCTCCATATTATGTTTGTTTAAACTATTTGAAGAAATCAATTCTGTTTAGTTTCAAGACGAAGATTATATTCTGATGGCATGTCATAATTAAGTCTCTAGTGTATTCTCTTGCAACACATCATTGAAGTTCTATTTTCTTCTCATGCAATGAACGTCGAATTTCTTAGAAAAATACAACTGGTGTAACAATCACTTGGTGAAGATCATATATTCTTGAGTCAAATTAAGAAGCCGCTCAAAGCCAAACCAGTCGCTTTGATTACATTAGATAGATCACTGACGAGTCTTCCATATGTAGATATATATGTGGTGGATATAACAGCCATCAGCCATTTGATTAGTCAATATCTTAACTTCTATTGTTAGCTTATCTGCGATTTTTATTATTTGTCTACTAGATGACAGTCTAAGTTCAATATGTGGGGATAATAGATTTATTGTACAATGAAAAGTAAGAGGCTAAACTCACCATAGTTTCCCTATAAATAGAAGTCGATCTTAAGCTTATTTCCTCACACAACACAACACAATACATACATTGAAAGCAGAGTAATTAAGAGTGATCATGGCTAAGTTTGCTACCATCATCAGCCTTGTCTTCGCTGCTCTTGTTCTCTTTGCTGCTTTTGGTAAGTAATAATCTTATCATATGCATGGGAAATTGTGTTTTCTCATATTTTGGATGATTAATAATGTTGGGATATATATGTTTATGCAGAAGCACCAACGGTGGAAGCACAGAAGTTGTGCAAGAAGGATAGTGGAACATGGTCAGGAGTTTGCGGAAACAATAACGCGTGCAAGAACCAGTGCATTAACCTCGAGGGAGCACGTCATGGTTCTTGCAACTATGTCTTCCCATATCACAGATGTATCTGTTACTTCCCATGTTAATCTACCAAAAAAAATCCTTGGTGGATGTGTGTCTCTATTTTACATAAAATAAGTCTGTGGCACTCTATGAGGCCATCTCCAATGGAGACTTGAGTAAGTGTCTTAAGAAAAAAAAAATATAAATTATGAAATAATAAGAACCAATGGAAAGATGACACTAACAAATTGAGTGTCTTTAAAATAGGTTTATGGTGTCTAAAGTGGCTTTGTGTAGACACTTTTGTCTCATTCTCTCTCCAAATGTCTTAAGATTAATTATAAAAATAATCTAAAGACACCTTATTTTGTCTACATTGGAGATGGCCTGAGTGACCTTATGACATCTCTGTCTATGCTTTAATAATGTTTGGTTTGGTTTGGTTATTAATATAAAGTTTTATATTGTACGTAAAACTCTTTGGTGTTATATAAAACAAGTATGTCACTCTGGAGAAATGAACTATAAGAGATAAGTACTCGAATACTAGTCATATTGAACCAACTTTTGTCTAATTAATTTGTTGTTGTTGAAGCTAGCCAAGAACATGTAAAATGTTTTATAAGAAAAAATGAAAATTAAAGGAAGCGTCAAGGACAATGCATCATGCATTTTTCTTTCATCCATATTTTCATTTCCAACTCTTTTTCCAATCAAAACATTGGACCAATGATTCAGTACTTAACTGCTGAGCTGATCCTGATCCCGCACAAGCTCATATATAGGGTGCAACTGGTTGACATATTAGAGGAACAAAAATGAGCAGAATTACTCATTCTACTGAATTCCTCTAAAAATTAACCAGTTGACATAAAATTGTATTCTTCTAAATTTTGTTGGGTCCCACAAAATAACTGATAAAAAGGCTTAATTACGCTAGAATTTAGTACTCTAAAAAATGGGAGAGGAAAACTAGGTGGAAAACAATCCAATTCCACTCACTTATTTTCCTCTAATTAATATTCCACTAATTACTCTCAATGCCAAATGGAATCATATATCCATATATATGGATCTCTATGTATGCATGACTCATACCTTTATCAATAACACGATTTTGCCACGTGGAACATCGTATTCCGCCACCATGCAATCGTCAGACGGCTCTCTACCACACCAAAGGTTTTAGGCTCTCTACTATAATATTTCCGGTAAGCTTTTCACTTGAATTCCAAGAAGAAACTCTTTTTGATTTACAAGAGCTTAAAGATTGAAACCTAGCTATTGACAAAGCTTAGATGACATCTAACAAGAGAAGTTAGCCACCAAAGTCATGTATGACATCGCAACAAGACCAAATCCGTTTTGGGTCATTTTCGGTTCAGAATGAGCCATTTGTACGTGTTCGTCTTGTTCTGAGTTTGCAACTTTTCCCTAATTAACAAGCTCATGTTGGGGCACTCTTAATTAGTAGCTTTGGCCCAGAAAGCAATTTTATGTTGGCTTATGGCTATCAAAGTTTGAAAATGAGCACTGATTATTATTATAAGCTTTAATATTTAATTAACCAAATTTATATTTAAATATCAAATATTAGATTATGATCATTAAGAGAAATATAGTGAAATTTTAATTAAAACTATATAATTATTTTTTTTTCATTGGCTTTTTTGTTTATTTATGTTATGCAATGTAATTTTAAAATAAAATAAATGTGGTTTTAGTAAATTATTATATAAATTAAAATTAGTGGATAAAATCTGTAATTCTGATAAATATAAAGTGTTCTAGAAAAATTAAGAATGGAGTAATAGGTTGGAAAGACCCCGGCCCTACTCCATTTTGGACTTACTTCATTTCATTTTGGAGTAAAATATAAATGAATGAGTTAAGAGTCTTATAGGTAGTTCAAAAAAAAAAAGAGTTAAGAGTCTTATATATTATATATATAGATGGTCTAAATCCAAAATACTGTATCCTAATTTCTGTTTAGTAAATTAGCCTTTCATGTTATAAGTTTCCATAAAAAAAAAGTATGGAGAAGAAATAAAATTCCACAGAAAAATTAAGCAACTAGCTAAAGTGTGTACAAATTGACTTAATTAATCAAGATCTTATCTTCTTGACCAAGTCAAACTAATCACCCCCTCCGGCCCTCCCCCATGTAAACTGCAAATGAACAATGTATACGTAGCATTAATTGAAAATTAATAACCGCCTATGAGCACACTGTTTATGAATTTTTCAAAGATTACTAATCTTCGATTATTGAGTATCGGCGTGTTAATATTGTCTACTGGAAGACGACAGTATGTGTTTAATTTGTGGGGTTAACACGTCATTGTACCATTGCACAAGCAAAAGACTAATCTCACCATTATTTCATTATAAATAGAGCAACATCTTACGCTTATTTCCTCACACAACACATACAAACATACATAGATAGATCAAAAGAAAAGATTATTTAAGAGTCATGGCTAAGTTTGCTTCCATCATCACCCTTGTCTTCGCTGCTCTTGTTCTCTTTGCTGCTTTTGGTGAGTAATGATCTTATCATATGCATGACAACATGCATGCATGCGTTTCAAATGTTTACCTTTCTAGATTATTTGTCTTTTAACCTTGAGTACGTTCTGAATATGTATGCAGAGGCACCAACAATGGTGGAAGCACAGAAGCTGTGTGAGAGGCCAAGTGGAACATGGTCAGGAGTTTGTGGAAACAATAACGCGTGTAAGAACCAGTGCATTAACCTCGAGGGAGCACGTCATGGATCTTGCAACTATGTCTTCCCAGCCCACAAGTGTATCTGCTACTTCCCATGTTAATCTACCCATAAAATCTTAGGTGCTTGTGTGCCTATATATTTACGTTTTCATGTGTGCTTCTTTAAGTTAAATAAGTCTTGTGTCACCTCATATGAGTGACATTATGACATGTACCAGATATGTTGGCTTCTTATACTAATTTAAACTTTTACATACTAAACAAGAACGTCGATGAAACAATGAATGAAACATATGTTATTTATCTAAAAAAAAAAAAAAGAGTGGGTTTATAATTAAGAGCATAAAAACGTGAATTTATAACTCATAAATGTGACGGTGGGATTCTTTTTGTAAAAAGAAAAAATTATGTCAAATTATATTCCAAAAAGAAAGTGAATAGGATCTTATAGCAAACCATCTCTGAAGACCTTCTTTGGATCGGGTATCGACTATCAACAAGAACTCTAATCGAACTGAAATGATTAAGTAGTAGTGTTTTGTCAATCACACCTATATATAAGAGCATGTGTTCGCATTGATAGTAACTTGGAAAACATGCTTGAGTATATATATATACAAGCACTTAGTCTATCTTGGCTTTGTAAATGGTCGGATAATTCACCGGATGTATCAGCTTCAATCTGATTGATAAACTTGGTAATCGTACTACCCTAGTCTTAGCCGATCATATATATATATATGAATAAATCATTATTGGTTTTCTTACTACCCTAGTCTTAGCCGATCTTTACAATTCAATAAGACGAGAAAACTATTTTCACATAATAAACTTGACAATTTGACTTGATACTAGAGATAATCGATGTTGTGTACTATACATATTAATTAACGATCCCACTCATTCTGAGAGACTAATTGAGCATAAAAAGTTGGGATATTAACCCCTAACTATTAATTATAAAATTATAGTTGATACAAGATTAAGAGAAAAGCATGAAAATGAAATCTTGTACTTCTGTTTCAAATTAAATGTCATTCTAAAATTTAGTGTCATTCTAAATTTTTTCACTCATATTAATAATCTAATTTAAAAAAATAAAATAATTATACCCGTAAAAAGAGAAGTTGACTCTCTTCATTCTCTCTCTTCTTTAACTCTTCTTTAATTTTTTTTTTTTTTTAACAAGGGACAATCATCAAAAGATAACTAATGGAGTTGGTCTTCTTCACCAAATTTGGGGTTAATTTTAGTATTTAAAATTAAATTTTGCATCGAAAACCTAAAACAATGACTAAACTGAAACAACAAAAATAATTCTTGAATGAAAACTAATATAAAACGGAGGAAGTATAACCCAAGTTCATAAATGTAATACTGATAATTTTTCTCCCAAAATAAAAGCTTCGGTGTTGAACAAAAAAAATACCCTTTAATTGATAATTTGGACATTGGAAAATAATTTGATTTATGTTTGCATTATTCTCAGTCTAGAGTAATCCAGCACCGGTGACCAAAAAAAAAAAAAAAGAGAAATCCAGCACCCACTAGGCTCTCTTAATTAGTAGGGCAAGGGCGCCAAGTTGTTCAGAGATTTAAGGAGAAAAGTCTTATCAAAGTTTACGAAGTTGGTAAAGATGGATTTGAAAATGACTTTCTTCGACTAGGACATAAATTTTACTTTTCAAAATTGAAGTCGGCTACTATTTTCAACTCTAGGTTACGTAGCAACTAAAATACAGCCTATTATTAGAAGGTGCAACATAACGGTCTTTCTATGATGGGATATGAATGGATAAGAAAACTCGACAGAAAATATCTGTGGTGGGAAAAGTAGCTAGCTATCAAAGTGTGTAACTTTGATTTGTCAACATCTCATCTTCTTGAAACTAGCATCCCATGCACGTGATGAAGTGCGAACGAACAAGGTTAATTACATTTAAAACCAGCCAATCATTATCAGTACACCAGTTATGAATTTTCAAGATTTAATCGTCGATTATTGTGTATTTGCGTTTCCATATTGGCTAGCTAGAAGATTAATGTCAGTGTCAGTAGCAGACTAACTCATCACCACCATTTCATTATAAATAGAGGTTGGTCTTAGGCTTATTTCCTCACACAACACAACACACACTTACATAAGTTGAAAATAAATTCAAGTAACTAAGAGTCATGGCTAAGTTTGTTTCAATCATCAGCCTTTTCTTCGCTGCTCTTGTTCTCTTTTCTGCATTCGGTGAGTAATGATTTTATCATATATGTATGGCAACATGCTTTTGTTTTGAAGTGTTACACTATATTTGATACTTAACCTTGAGAAATATGTATATGCAGAGGCACCAACAATGGTGGAAGCACAGAAGCTGTGCGAGAGGCCAAGTGGAACATGGTCAGGAGTTTGTGGAAACAATAACGCGTGCAAGAACCAGTGCATTAACCTTGAGGGAGCACGTCATGGATCTTGCAACTATGTCTTCCCAGCTCACAAGTGTATCTGCTACTTCCCATGTTAATCTACCCATAAACTCTTGGGTGCTTGTGTGCCTATATATTTACGTTTTCATGTGTGCTTCTTTAAGTTAAATAAGTCTTGTGTCACCTCATATGAGTGACCTTATGACATGTACCAGATGTTTGTGTTGGCTAATATAAACTTTTATTTACTAAATTAAATAAGAGCGTCAATGATAATTTAGTGAACAAACTACATACAAAGCGAACGAGTACAAACCTGAGTTACACTTAACTTAATACTCTTAATAACACCACATATATCAGAATACTTATTCTCTTTATATAATGATCTTTTGAACAGGTTTCCCAAAATTTATCTGTTACATTATATGCTTATTCTGATCATAAATCCATGCGTTCGAAAATAATAATTTTATCAGAAAAAACTGTTCCACAAACATAGATTTTTCACGTTTTCTAATTTCTATGTGTTTTATTATATAATTGTAATAGATGGTAAATTTCAAAAAAACTTGATCAAAAATTTTGAAGTTATTAAAATATTATTGGTTGAAAGCTTTCGGAAACTTATTATTGTAAAAATCAATACATTCTTAATAGAACATTAAAATTATTTATTAATTTGTGTGAATCACATAAAAATCTGTTAATTTAGAAGCGGAATGGGAGTATTTTTCTTAACAAGCGTTAATAATAATAATAAAAAAACCATAGAAGAGCATAAATAACGCGAATCTACAATTTAAGCTCATAAATCTAATGGTGGAATTTTTTTTTTTTTAATGTCAAATTATTAAACTAAAATCGGTTTTACATCAAAATATGGCTTATTTTTGGGGGATTTGCAAAAATACCACTTCTCAACAACCACTTTTCACAATATACCACTCTTTTCATTCATTTATGATATATTTTTTTTAAAATACCTATCTGAAGTAAAATTACAATTTTAAATATTTTAAAATGTTTTTTAATATTTTATAGGGGTTTAGGGTTTATGATCCAGGGTTTAGGGTTAAAACCCTAAACCCTAAAATCATAAACCCTAAAAATCGTTTTGACCCTAAAACCCCCAAAATATAAACCCTAAAATCTTAAATCTTAAACCCAAATATTTATTAAACACTAAACTTTAATCCTACAAAGTTTCAACTCCAAACTCTAAACCCTAAAATCATAAATAAAAACTAAATCATAAAAGTGGTACATTTGAAAGAAAAATAGTGGTAGATTTGAAAAGTGTAACTTAAAAGGTGGTATTTGTGTAAATTTCTCCTTATTTTTAGGTTACAAAGGAAATGAATCGGATCTTATATATATGGCAAACCATCCCCGGAGACCATCTTTGGATCGAGTATCGAGTATCGACTATCAACAAGAAATGTACGTAATCGAGCTAAAAATTAATTAGTGTTTTGTCAAACACACCTATGTATAGTAACTTGGAAAACATTCTTGAGTATATTTTATTTATATAAGTACCAAGTCTGGCTTAGCCTTGTAGATGGTGAATAATTCACCGGATGTATCACAGTATCAGCTTCAATTTGATTGATAAAATTGATAATCATATCGTACTAATAACCAGTTTGCATTATTCTCGGTTTAGAGTAATTAATTCATCGCTTGGCTCACTTGACTCTTAGTAAGGCAAGGAAGCAAGTTGTTGACGTAAGATGCATGGGCAATGAAGAGAAAAGTCTTATTAAAGTTTGAGAAGATTGACAAAAAAGTTGGCAAAGATGAAGTCGAAAACGATTTTTTATTGGGCCATATGTTGTATGTTGTATATATATGTATAAATCATTATGGTTTTTCTTACTACCCTAGTCTTAGCCGATCCTTACAATTCAATAATACGAGAGAAAACTATTTTCACATAATAAACTTTACAATTTGACATGGTAATTAGAGATATAATGGATGTTGTGTACTGTACATATTAATTAACTATCCCACTAATTCTGAAAGACTAATTGAGTGTTAAGAGTTGGGACAACCCCTAACTATTATAAACTTATAGTTAATACAAGATTCAGAGAAGAGCAGAAAAAAAAATGAGTAATCGATCTAGTCCCCTCTGTTTCAAAATCTAGTCATTCTGTTTCAAATTAAATATTATTTTAGAGTTTTTCACGTATTATACATGTAAAAAAATATGTTGACTGTTAGTTTTCTTCATCAAACTTGAAGTTAAATTTGGTATTTAAAACTAAAAATTCGCATTAAAAACCTAAAAATATTACTAAAATGAAACAAAAATAATTGAAACGAATGATATATATAACCCAAGTTCATAAATGTCATTATGGTAATTTTTCTCAGGTTCCGTGTTGACAAGAAAAAAAAAAAAATTAATTATAACTTTTGAAATTGGGAAAATAATCTCACTTATGGTTGCATTATTCTCAGTTTAGAGTAATCCAGCACCCACTAGGGTCTCTTAATTAGTAGGGCAAGGGCGCAAGTTGTTCACAGAAGATTGGAAATAAGGAGAAAAGTCTTATCTAAGTTTACGAAGTTAGTCAAGATGGATTGAAAATGACTTCTTTCGACTAGGACAAATTTTACTTTTCAAAATTGAATATTTAGTTTAAAAGTCTTATCTAAGTTTACGAAGTTAGTCAAGATGGATTTGAAAATGACTTCTTTCGACTAGGACAAATTTTACTTTTCNTGCTAGAATACTCTTATTAGAAGAAAATAAGACAACTACTCTTCAGCGTGTGCTGAAATGCTCTTTGACTATTTCGTCTAAGTCGTCGAAATAATAGTCATATATCTCAATAGTGTCTATAATAAACTGTATTATTTTAAGGGTTCCTAAATATAACTGTATTAGAAGAAACAGAATTTGTTTCTCAATATTCATAATTTTCTATTTATTTCTGCAACTTGATTAGATAAATCCGATATTCTTTCTACTAATTCTTTGTCGGAATTTTGTTTGTATTTATCTACTTTTTGCATAGGTGGCTCTATTCGTGGA